>MU672839.1:5545-22618 GCA_026770625.1 Nicotiana glauca | reverse complement strand
CGTCTTTAATTTATTCAAATATTCCCGCGTTAATTAAACAGCCATCAGAAAGGCTGTCTTTCACGAATAGCCACCTACAGTGTGAAAAGCCACTTTCGCACCCTTTCAATCCAGAATTCGTTGGCTATAAATAAACAACCATTCCTATAGAATTTTTCACTCTGAAATTTTCTGCTTCATCACCTTCTTCTTTCTGCATCATTACTTTAAAACAAAGTAAGTTCCTCGTATGGTTTGCTCCATTACTTTTGAGTTCGCCGATAACTTAATGGTTTGAAGTGCCGCTACCGCTAAGTTGGAAGTTCCGTTCTATCCTGGGAAGAATTTATCCGTCAACCTTCGGCAACAGTGAGGGGATAAGATTCTTTAAGGATACACAAGAAACGTGTAGGCTCGGAACATAATTCTGCCAATTTTTATTCATTTATTTTTCTGGTTTCGTCACTTATAAGTTTTAATTAAAAAGCTTAAAGAATCTTATTTATATATATCATTGTTGTTCTGATTTTTGAAGTGTATGAAACCTTCGTGGTTTTCTGAATAGTTTTGAAGAATAATCTCTTCATTGTGTTAAAATCAGTTTGAAGAATAATCTCTTCACTGTGTTAAAATAAGTTTGAAGAATAATCTCTTCACTGTGTTGTCTTGGTTTGAAGAATTAAATATTTCACCATTTACTAAATCTATTTGTGCCATATTGACAGAAATGGCTAACGGAGAGGAACAAAGTAATTCTGCTGCAACTGTTACTGTTCCTAGCCATCCTATTGCACCTGCAACGGCTATGCCACCAGCGGAAAAGCCGGGGAAGTTTTCTGGTGTAGACTTTAAGAGATGGCAGCAAAAGATGTTCTTTTATCTAACTACTCTAAGTCTTCAAAGGTTCATTCAAGGGGATGTTCCGGTCGTGCCTGAAGGAACCCCTGACAACGAGTGCTTCCTTGTTATTGAGGCTTGGAAGCACTCTGATTTCCTGTGCAAAAACTATATTTTAAGTGGGCTAGAACATGGCTTGTACAACGTTTATAGTGTCATGAAAACATCAAGAGAATTATGGAATGCTCTTGAAAAGAAGTACAAGACAAAAGATGCTGGATTAAAGAAGTTAGTGGCCGCCAAATTTCTGGATTTCAAAATGATTGATGATAAATCGGTTATAACGCAAGTTCAAGAACTGCAAGTTATTGTTCATGACCTTCTTGCTGAAAGTACAAAAGAAGTTAATATTTTTATTCAAGATGTTAATTATTGTACTAATTATAAATTTATGGTTGAAGGTATGGTCATAAATGAGGCGTTTCAAGTTGTGGCATTTATTAAAAAGTTGTCTCCGCTATGGAAGGACTTTAAGAATTACTTGAAACATAAGCGGAAGGAAATGACGCTTGAAGACCTTATTGTTCGTCTACGGATTGAAGAAGACAACAAGGCTGCTGAGAAGAAATCTCGTGTAATAATGGGTGCTAATATTGTTGAGGAAGCTTCAACGAGTAAAGAGAGGAAGAAGCCATCTGGATCAAAGACTTATCCAAACAAGAAGAGGTTCAAAGGTAATTGCCACAACTGTGGTAAGGTTGGACATAAGTCTAATGAATGTCATGCACCAAAGACGGACAAAAAGAAAAGTCAAGCGAACATGATTGAGAAGAATGATGAAATCGATGACCTATGTGCCATGTTTTTAGAATGCAACCTAGTCGGAAATCCTCGAGAATGGTGGATTGACTCAGGAGCAACTCGACATGTTTGTGCTAACAAAGAGTTGTTTACTTCTTATGCTCCCGCTGGACCTAACGAGACAGTGTTTATGGAAAACTCCGCTACTGCAAAAATCGAAGGAACAGGCAAAGTGGCTTTGAAGATGACTTCGGGAAAGATTGTGACCTTAAAGGATGTTCTTCATGTTCCTATTATGCGGAAGAATTTAGTTTCAACATCACTTCTAGTCAAGAATGACTTTAAGTGTGTTTTTGTTTCTGACAAGGTTGTACTTAGTAAGAATGAAATGTACATAGGAAAAGGTTACCTGACAGAGGGCCTTTTTAGTAATTGCCATTGATATGAATAAAATTTTTGCTTCTTTTTACTTGTTTGAGTCAAATAATTTATGGCATGAACGTTTAGGTCACGTCAATTTTAAAACATTGTGAAAAATGATTAATTTGGAAGTACTACCTAAGTTTGAATTCAATAACTCGAAATGTCAAATATGTGTGGAATCAAAGTATGTTAAGCATCCTTACAAGTCAGTTGAAAGGAATTTAAATCCTTTAGACTTAATTCACACGGATATTTGCGATATGAAGTAAATACCATCTCGCGGTGGGAAAAAGTATTTCATAACTTTCATTGACGACAGTATTAGATATTGCTATATTTACTTACTTAATAATAAAGATGAAGCAATAGACGCATTCAAGTAGTACGAAAATAAAGTTGAAACGCAATTAAACAAAAAGATCAAAATGATAAGAAGTGATAGAGGCAGCGAATATGAATGTCCTTTTGAAGAAATATGTTTGGAAAATGGCATTATTCACCAAACGACTGCCCCTTGCTCACCGCAATCTAATGGAATTGCGGAAAGAAAGAATAGAACATTAAAGGAAATGATGAATGCCCTATTAATAAGCTCTAATTTGCCTCAGAACTTGTGGGGGGAAGCTATTCTTACAGCTAACCAAATACTGGATCGAGTTCTCCATAGAAAAATACAATCCATTCCATATGAAAAATGGAAAGGAAGGAAACCCAACTTAAAATATTTTAAAGTGTGGGGTGTTTAGTTAAAGTGCAAGTTCCTAAACCCAAAAGGGTAAAAATTGGACCAAAAACCATTGATTGTATTTTCATAGGATATGTAACAAATAGTAAGGCATATTGGTTTTTGGTTCATAAATCAAAAAATCCCGACATTCATATTAATACGGTAATTAAATCGGATAATGCTGACTTTTTTTGGAATATTTATCCGTATAAAATGGAATGTGAGTCATTTAATGAAAAATCTAAGCGACCTCGGGAAGAAAAAAGGAAGATACATTTAATGAGGAAAATCCAAGATGTAGTAAACGCCAAAGGATAGCTACTTCCTTTGGACCAGATTTTCTGGCTTTCTTATTGGAAAATGAGCCTCAAACGTTCAAAGAAGCAATGTCTTCCTCGGAAGCACAATATTGGAAAGAGGCAGTCAATAGTGAAATAGAATCCATATTAAGTAATCATACTTGGGAATTGGTTGATCTTCCTCCAGGAAATAAACCTTTGGGTTCTAAATGGATTTTCAAAAGGAAAATGAAAGCTGATGGTACTATTGACAAATACAAGGCAAGATTAGTTGTTAAAGGATTTAGACAACGAGAAGGTCTTGATTACTTTGACACATACTCGCCCGGTAACAAGGATTACATCTATTCGGGTGTTAATAGCGTTAGCTGCCGTGTATGGCCTTCAAATCCATCAGATAGATGTAATGACGGCCTTCTTAAATGGGGATTTAGAGGAAGAAATCTATATGGAACAACCTAACGGTTTTGTAGTTTCCGGAAAAGAAAAGAAGGTTTGTCAACTTGTGAAGTCACTTTACGGATTAAAACAAGCACCAAAACAATGGCATGCAAAATTTGATCAAACAATGTTGTCAAATGGTTTCAAGATCAATGAGTGTGATAAATGTGTTTACATTAAGAATACTCCAAATCAAATTGTCATTGTTTGTTTATATGTGGATGATATGTTGATAATGAGTAACGATATTTCTAACATAAATGCTACTAAGTGCATGCTTACTAGAAAGTTTGATATGAAAGACTTAGGATTTGCCGATTTAATTTTGGGAATTAAAATCCTACAGACTCCTCAAGGTCTAGCTTTGTCTCAATCTCATTATATTAAAATGGTTCTTGAAAAATTTAAGTATTTGGACTTTAAAGAAGCAAAAACGCCAATTGATTTAAACCATATTCTTGTAAAGAACAAAGGGAAAAGCAAATCTCAATTGGAATATGCTCGAGTGTTGGGTAGTTTGATGTACATTATGAATTGCACACGACCAGATATAGTTTGTGCAATTAGCAAGATTAGTCTATACACAAGTAATCCCAACCATGCTCATTGGATAGCAATGAAACAAGTTTTGGGATATTTAATATATACTCAAGACTATGCATTGCATTACAATAATTATCCCGCAGTAATTGAGGGATATAGTGATGCAAATTGGATCATCGGATCAACTGAAACAAAATCCACAAGTGGATACGTTTTTACTATTGGTGGAGGAGCAGCGTCTTGGAAGTCATCCAAACAGACATGCATCGCTCTTTCTACAATGGAGTCTGAGTTTATAGCTTTAGACAAGGCCGGTGAAGAATCTAAATGGCTCCGAATATTCTTAGAAGATATTCCTTTTTGGCCCAAACCTTTGGCACCTGTATGCATACATTGCTATAGTCAAGCAGCAATAGGAAGGGCAGGGAGCGTTATGTATAATGGAAAATCTCGTCACATTAGACGATGACACAATACCGTTAGACAACTACTCTCTAGTGGAATTATCACAATTGACTAAGTAAAGTCAAAAGATAATATATCGGATCCGCTTACAAAAGGCTTACCTAGAGAGGCGGTTGAAAAGCCATCAAAGGGAATGGGACTATGGCCGAGGACAAGTCACTATGGCGGTAACTCTACCTAGAAATCTGGAGATCCCACGATCTAGGTTCAAGGAGATTAAACAAAGTCATTAGTGACACTCTAACATTGTCAAATAAAATTTTGGTCCATTCTCGTGATGCAGACAATGTTCAGTACCAAGGATAAAGCGTTAAGACTTTTTAATGATTTCTAAGTTTAATATAGGGTATATCAAATAGTGTATTTATAGGATAAAACGTTTAGGAATTACCTATATAAGTGTGAAGTGTAAGCCACTTCAAAGAGAATGTAGTAAAGGCCAGTTCTCTATGCACTTATGAAACGAGGCGGTGTTCATGGCTAAAACGAACACAACAATGAGAACCAAAAGATGGATAAGGATTATTTGTGTGACATATGTTGTCTAGGTATACACTAAAGCTCGACGGTTCAAAGATATCAAATCTATCGATTGACCGAGTATATCTGATATATGTTCACTACGGAAAGTTCAAAGGGAAACCTACTTATCCAGATGCAACTAATCCTTAGTTGCGAATCACACAAAAATTTTCATGCATGTTCATCATTCCCCATTCATGTGGGGGATTGTTGGGGTTAAAGTGGTGGTGTGAATGGGAAATGAGGGAAGAAGGTGAAAAGGCAACTTTAGCTTTTGCACTTTGTCCCTCATTGGTTAAAGACAAGCATTTTGTTGGGTTTAAATATAGAAGCACTTCTTTAAGCTCTTAAAAGGAGATAAGAGGAAGGGGCCTCGCGCCGTCGTCGTCGCTCGCTCGGCTTCAGCTTCGGCTTCGGCTTCGGCTTCGGATTCGGTCAATTGATATGATTGATTGATAATTTTTTTGACCAATAAAATAAAATTAATTAATTAAATATTAATATTTTTGTGACCGTTATTTGTAATGAGATAAAATTAATTAATTTTCGTCTTTAATTTATTCAAATATTCCCGCATTAATTAAACAGCCATCAGAAAGGCTATCTTTCACGAATAGCCACCTGCAGTGTGAAAAGCCACTTTCGCACCCTTTCAATCCAGAATTCGTTGGCTATAAATAAATAGCCATTCCTTTAGAATTTTTCACTCTGAAATTTTCTGCTTCATCACATTCTTCTTTCTGCATCATTACTTTAAAACAAAGTAAGTTCCTCATGTGGTTTGCTCCATTACTTTTGAGTTCGCCGATTACTTAGTGGTTTGAAGTGCCACCACCGCTAAGTTGGAAGTTCCGTTCTATCCTGGGAAGAATTTGTCCGTCAACCTTGGGCAACAGTGAGGGGATAAGATTCTTTAAGGACACACAAGAAACTTGTGGGCTCGGAACATAATTCTGCCAATTTCTGTTCATTTATTTTTCTGGTTTCGTCACTTATAAGTTTTAATTAACAACACACACATACTTGGTAGCTAATATCTTGGAGAGAACTTATTAACGTACTTCTCATGCATTGCATTCATTTACATGTGCATTTACCCATGACTCAGACGGCATTATATACGCGTACATATGTATATATATGTATATGGGATATGGAAAAAGGTTATGGTGTTATATACACACCGCCACCTGATCAGCTGGTATACGTTGATGATTTGCCCATAGTGGCCGAGATGATATGATGGGATGCCCTCAGAGATTTAATGATGTTATGGCGTTATATACGTGTGTGTGTGTGTGTGTGTATATATATGGGAAATGGGAAATGTTATGTCGTTATACCTTATCAGCTGGTATACGATGATGATTTTGCCCACAGTGGCTGAGATGATATGATGGAATGCCCTCAGAGGCTTGATAATTTACAAACACATGTACCTATGCACGACATGACATTCATATGCATATGCATGACACTATACGTATTAAATGATATACAGAGTTATCCAGACTTCAGGTTGAGTCATGTACCCCATGTTTCTTTCATGTCCTTTATATATTGATTTACATGTCTTACGTACTCGGTAAGGTGTTCGTACTGACGTCCTTTTGTTGTGGATGATGCGTTCATGACTGCAGGTATAAGTAATCAATTTGATGTACCCTCATTGTAGACGAAGTTAGCATCCAGCAAAGGATCGGTAAGACTCCATCTCATTCGGAGTGCAATTGAATCTATGAGTTATCGCGTTCGAGTTTTACTCAGACTTATGGGTAGGTCGGTACCCTGTCCCATTTGATGTCAAATAATCTTAGAGGCTTTGTAGACAGAGATTCAGTTTATACAGTATGTCAGAGGCCTTGACGGCTCATACGTATTTTTGTCTTAAGAATGATAGTTTATTGATACAGTGTTGCCCACTTACAGTTATGCACTACGAGTTGTTGCAATGTTGGCCCACGATGGTTACAGAAAGAATGAGTCATAGAATGGTTTGCTTGGGCCAGTATGGAACCGGGTTCCAGCCATGCCTCCTTAGGTTCGGGGCGTGACACAACTTATCAAATTTTAGCTTATAAGCACTTTAAGTTTGACTAAAATATTTACTATTCTATTCCTAAAAAACTTCTTTTCAAAACAGAACTCTTCGTATATCCAGTTCTTTAGCTACATATTATTAATTTCAGCACTTTTATCCAAACACGTAAAAGAAACTTTCTGTGTCCTATGTCGTCATCACTAATATGCTTATTTTTTAAATCAGCTTCAACACTTAAAAGTGCTTTTTAGCACCTAATGCTTATCAGCTACTCCAAATCAGCTAAGTCATACAAGCTCTAAATTTGTTGAAAATGACTTTTAGATGGTTTAAAAATATTTCTATGTTGTGCATAACATTTTACATTTCTCAAGCATAACTAGTTTAAAAATTTGAGAAAAAAGAAAATGCATACATCAAATACCTATAAAAGTAGAAAGAATGCGAAAAGAAGAACTCAAACCCTCTTGTTGGTCATCTTTGTAGAAATAATATTATGGATTGGTATGTCAAGTCTCGATGAAACCATGCTATTTATAATGTAACAAATGATAAGAGGTCTTTAATTTTGATATTAGATATATCCATAATAAGATTACATCATCCATAACGACAAAGAAAATAGAAGTACTAATTATTTATCTTCCCATCTAAGGGAATATAAATATAAGAAGTATTTAATGCCAAGATCATAATAATAAATGCATTTTAACAGCTTTTTCATTTTGAACTTTGGTTATGGTCAAAATCGGGCTTGACCTGGAAAGAGTCAGGCCAAGGTTCAACTCTATGTTATATCGGACCACGGCATAAAGTTAGACTGCAGAGCTCGATACCCAGAGACCGATCGGGATCGAGGTCGGTTAAGATCGGAGCCATGCAAGATGAAGATCGAGCAAGGTCGAGGAAAGCTTAACGAGCCAAATAAAGGAATATCGAAATATCTATAATCGGGCGAGGATCACAGCGCAAATCTCGGCACATATTAAGAAGAAGTCGATTATTTAGCCAATCATCAAATTTCCTTTTGTATTTAGAATTGTACCGTAAGTATAATTCCTCTACTATATAAAGGGGGTCTAATCATTTTATAATCATGATATTCACGCATAACAAAGCAATAGACAACATTCTCTTTCTTAAGCATTCTTATTCTGCTGTTCAGTTCATACTTTTCAATTATACGTCCATTCGGTTCGAAAGCGGTCTAGTTCGAGGGCTAAGATGTGCTTTATATTGGTTTGCTCTATTTTACAGTTGAATTCTAACATTAATTCTCGTATTTCTGAGTTTATGCCAAGTGAAATCACATATCCTTAAAATCACTTATAAATTTAATTGTTATCCAATTTTAAGGATAAACAGTTTGGCGTTCACTGTGGGGCTAAGAATAATAGTGATCACCTTGTACAAATTTTCATAACACACATTATTTTACACCTGTTCTTTGAAGTTGCTTTGGTCACAGGGTTAAAGAATGTCAAACTCTCACGCAGCAACTCAACACATTAACAATGATCTCAGCCACCACGACGAAAATAAGAACATTGCACCGGAAAAAATCGTACCCCCTGCTGGCCTCGATGGAGTTGCGGCTAGATCCAATCGACGTCAGTTCACACGTAGCCATCAATGAAAATTTGGCCATCAACCTAGAAAATAGGATTTGCGGGAGTACCCGATCAGCTACTCAGAATGCACACGGCGGTGAAGATGGTGGGATCAGCATACGGGTGATCTTCGAAATGTTGCGGACTCAACTGGCAGCAATAGCCCAGCTTTAAAACCAGAACCACGCTCCGAGCAGGGTCGAACTTGAACCATCCCAGGAAGTCATACACGGAGTTGAATCGGCCTCAAGGAAACCAGAATGAGAAGGAGTGGAGACCAATCTTGCTATCATAAAGATTCTCTAAGAATTGACAAAACGAATCGAGACTGGGGAAAAGAAGATCGAGGAAAATAATAAGAAGGTGAAAACTTATAACTCCAGGGTCGACCAAATCCGAGGGCACCACTGATATTGAAAGGACTATATTCCAAAAAGTTTGTACAAAAACATTCCCCCCCCCCACCGAGTATGGCTCCGAAGCCAATCCCCAATAAGTTTCGTATGCCCGAGATTCTAAAGTATAACAGGACGACATATCCTGATGGACACGTCACCTCATACACGTACGCCATCAAGGGAAATGACCTGGAAGATTATGATATTGAATGCGTATTTCTAAAGAAATTCAAGGAGACTCTATTGAAGGGTACTATGATATGGTATCATAACTTAGTACCTAATTCTATTGATGTGTTTGCTATGCTTGCAGATTCTTTTGTAAAGGCACATGTCAGAGCTATTAAGGTCTTTACAAGAAAGTCGGACCTTTTTAAGATAAGGAACAAAGACAACGAGATGCTCAGGGAATTCTTATCTTGATTCCAAATGGAACTAATGGATTTTCCACCAATCATCGACAGTTGGGTTGTTCAAGCTTTTACTCAAGGTCTCAACGTTCGGAATTCCATAGCTTCACAGTAGTTGAAGTAGAATTTGATCGAATATCCAGTGGTAACCTGGGCCGATGTGCATAATCGGTACCACTCAAAGATTAGGTTCAGGATGACCAGCTGGGTTTCGGGTCCGTTTATCCAAACAAGCTCGTCGATAGAGTTAAAAGGGATATTGACCGGGAACCACAGTCTAAAAGAGATCGATATAAGTTGTACGGTAGATATCGGAGAAACAACAGGCCTGGACGCAACCCCGTCGAATAATAGAAGGAATGATCGAGGACAGAGATCCTGAGGAATCATGAGCAAGAGTGGTTTCGACAGGGATGTCAGGTCCAAAGAAGCACCTCGATTGTCAGAATATAACTTCAACGCAGATGCACCCGCTATTATTTTGGCCATCGGATGTATCAAAGATACCATATGGCCACGACCTCTGCAGACCGATCCAGCCCAGAGAATTCCAAATCAAATATGAAAGTATCATGGTACCCATGGCCTTAAAATAGAAGATTGTAGACATCTAAGGGAGGAAGTAGCCCGATTGCTCAACGAGGGGAACCTTCGGGAATTCTTAAGTGATCAGGCCAAGAACCACTTCAAAAACAGAGATTCAAATAGATAGAAAGAGCAAGAAGAGCCGCAGTACGTAATTCACATGATTGCTAGAGGGGTCGATATTCCTCGAGGACCAGTATTTAAACGCACAAAGGTGTCGATAACAAGGGAGAAGCGAACTCGGGAGTAATTACCAGATGGGACCTTGTCTTTCAATGAAGAGGATACAGAAGTGATCGAACAACCCCACAATGGCAACTGGTAATATTTGTACTTATGAATAAAATGCAAGTTAAAGATGTTTTGATTGATCCAGGTAGCTCGGCCAATATAATTGGATCGAGGGTCGTAGAATAGCTTGTCTTACAAGGTCAGGTCATACCGACCTGATTTCTAAACGGATTCAATATGGCATGTGAAACCACCAAAGGCGAGATAACTTTGCCAGTAAATGTGGTTGGGACCATCCAAGAAAAAAAGTTCCATGTGATCGAGGATGATATGACATATAATGCCTTATTCGGGAGACTGTGGATGTATAACATGAGGGAAGTACCTTCGATCCTTTACTAGGTTCTAAAGTTCCCAACACTAGAGGGAGTCAAAATAGTCTTCGGGGAGCAACCCTCCGCTTAGTAAATATTTGCCATCAATGAAGTGATACCAATATCGGTGATCTCATCAACAAAAGGGTCAAGTTCGAAGGAAAAACAAGAGGTTAAATAGCAACCACAGGCACCAGCCTCGACCCAACTGGTGGGGACTTACAAGGATGATGACTATATGGTACCTCGATCCTTCATAATCTCCGACGATTCTGACACCACAAAATCAACGGTCGAAGAGCTGGAACAGATCATACTAATCGAGCATCAGCCCGATCGAAAGGTATACCTGGGCACGGGGTTAACTCTCGAGCTTAGGAAAAAACTTTTTCAATTTCTTATAGCTAATATTGATTATTTTTCCTGGTCCCATCTCGATATGACAAGGATCCCACCGGAGGTCACTACTTATAAACTAAACTTGGACCCGAAATTTTGCCCAATGAAACAAAAAGGGAAGCCTTAGTCCGAGGTCAAACACACTTTCATAAAAGATGAGGTAACCAAACTTCTTAAAATAGGATCCATCCGGTAAGTAAAATATCCCGAATGGTTAGCGAATGTAGTAGTAGTCCCTAAAAAGGGAAACAGGCTTAGGATGTGTGTAGACTACAAAGACCTAAATAAAGCATGCCCTAAGGATTCTTTTCCTGTACCTAACACAGATTGCATGATCGATGTCACAGCCGGCCACGAGATCTTCAGTTTTCTCTATGCCTATTCCGTGTACAACCAAATACATATAAACTCGGGAGACCAGGAAAAGACTTCATTTATCACTATGTATGGTACCTATTGTTATAATGTAACGCCATTCGGACTAAAAAATGCTGGTGTAACCTATCAAAGCCTAGTAATCGAATGTTCGAAGAAAAAATAAGGAAATTTATGGAAGTTTATACTGATGACATGCTAGTTAATTCCCTGCAAGCAGAGGACCATTTAAAGCATTTGTAGGAGACTTTCGATATACTGAGGAAGTACAATATGAAGCTCAACCCAGAAAAGTGTGTGTTCGGGGTTAGCTCGGGCAAGTTTCTTAGCTTTATGGTGTCCAATCGGGGGATCGATATCAACCCTGATAAAATCAAATCTATCGAAGGTATCACGTTCGTAGATAATGTAAAGGTTGTACAGAGGCTAACGAGGTGTATAGACGCCCTAGGGCGATTGATTTCGATATCCTCAGATAGGAGTCACCGATTATATTTAATGCTTAAGAAGGAGCAATTTTGCATGGACTCCGGAATGCCAGCAGGCCTTGGAGGAACTAAAGTGATATTTATCGAGCCCACCGCTGCTTCATACCCTGAAAGTGGACGAACACCTTTAATTGTACTTGGCAGTCTCGGAGATAGCAGTAAGTGGAGTATTGGTCTGAAAAGAACAAGGTACACAATTCCCTATCTATTATGTTAGTCGGACCACAAGTGAGGCCGAAACTAGATATTCCCGCTTAGAAAAATTAGTGCTTGCTTTAATAAGCTCCTCTAGGAAACGAAAACCATATTTTCAATGTCATCCAATATGTGTTGTGACAACTTATCCTCTTCGAAATATTTTACACATACCCGAGCTTTCAAGTTGATTGGCCAAATGGTCCATGGAAAATAGTGGGTATGATATTGAGTATCGACCCCGAACCTCTATCAAGTCTCAAATCTTGGCAAACTTCATGGTTGACTTCGCGCCGGCCCTCGTACCCGAGATTGAAAAAAAATTGCTGATAAAATCGGGTACATCTTCAGGAGTCTGGACCCTTTTTATGAACGGTGCTTTGAACGTGAAGGGGCCCGGACTGGGCACCGTGTTAAAATCACCCACAGGTAATATAGTTAGGCAGTCTATCAGAACTACAAAATTGACTAAAAATGAGTCCGAGTATGAGGCCATGATTGCAGGTCTCGAGCTGGCTAAAAGTTTGGGGGCGGAGGTCATAGAGGCCAAGTGTGATTCCCTCTTCGTGGTAAACCAAGTTAACAGGACTTTTGAAGTCTGAGAAGACCGAATACATAGGTACTTGGATAAACTAAAAATGACTCTACATCGATTTAAGGAATGGACCTTGCAACATGTACCTCGAGAACATAACAGCGAGGTTGACGCTCTTGCCAATATAGGTATATCAGTCGAAGACGACAAACTCAACTCAGGGATTGTCGTACAACTCATGAGATCGGTGATCGAAGAAGGCCACGCCAAATAAACTCCACAACTTTGACCTAGATTGGAGAAACAAGTACATAGATTACTTAAAGAGCGGGAAGCTTCCATCAGATCCAAAGGAGTCGATATCTCTACGCATAAAGGCACCACGGTTCACTTTGTCTGAAGACGTATCGCTTTCTAGAAAGACGTTCGATGGACCAGTTGCAATATGCTTGGGAACGAGAGATACTGACTACGTCCTATAGGAATTTCACGAAGGTACTTGTGGAAATCATTCCGGTGCCGAGTCGTTGGTCCACAAAGTAATTAGAGCAGGGTACTACTGGACAGATATGGAGAATGACGCAAAGGAGTTCGTTCGAAAATGCAACAAATGCCTAAGGTATGCGCAATGATTCACCGGCCCAGAGAGCAACTCCATTTAGACTTATCCCCATGGCCGTTCATGAATAGAGAATGGACACCATCGGCCATCTTCCATCGACCCCAGGTAAAGCTCAGTTTATTTTATTTATGACTGATTATTTTTCTAAGTGGGTTGAAGCACGGGCTTTCGAGAAAGTCAGAAAAAAAAAAGAAGTCATAGGCTTTATTTGGGACCATAACAAATGTCGATTCGGGATGCCTTCAAAAATCGTATGTGATAATAGAAAGCAATTCATCAGCAGCAAAGTGACTAAATTTCTCGAGGATCACAAGATTAGAAGAATCCTATCGACGCCTTATCATCCCATCGGGAACGGACAATCCAAATCAACCGACAAAACCATCATTCAGAACCTTAAGAAGAGATTGACCGACGCCAAAGGGAAGTGGAGAGAGATACTACCCGAGGTTCTATGGGCATACCGCACAATACCAAAATCCAGTACTGGAGCATCATCGTTCTCGTTAGTTATGGCTCCGAAGATCTAATCCCAGTCAAAATTGGAGAACCTAGCATCAGATTTCGATATGAAACAGAGGAGTCAAATAACAAGGCCATGAATAAAAGCCTAGAATTTTTGGATGAAAGATGCAAAACCACCCTCATTCGATTGGCCGCCCAAAAATAGGGATCGAAAGGTACTACAATTGAAGAGCTGGTCTCCGATATTTTAACATCGGGAACTTGGTGCTAAGAAAAGATACCTCAACACCTAAAATTTGAATGAAGGGAAATTGGGTCCGAACTGGGAAGGACCGTACCAAGTTCTCAAAATCATCCGAAAAGGATCCTACAAGCTCGGCACGATGAATGGGGAACAACTACCGATCAATTGGAATGTGTCGCACCTAAAAGGATATTACTACTCAGGCACAGCCCCTTCCATTTTCATTTATATTTTAAACTAACTCTTTCAGGTGTTCGATAAGATCCAGTGATGCACTCCTCGACACGAAGTTTTTAGGTCTGAAAGCACGTGTTGCAATCTTTTTTCCTTAGATCGGTTTTGTCCAAATGGGTTTTTCGGCGAGGTTTTTAATGATTCAACCATTCGTTCTAACTCAGAACAATACAATAGTATCCGAGGATTCTTTACAATCAACCTCGAATACTGGGGGCTTTACCATTGAATGACAACTTTATTGCAAGGAAATTACTTATGGCATCAGGGTCTCGAAAGGAAAAATATGTAAGGGCCAAACGGTCAAATGAATGGTGCTCGTGCAGTTTGCTCGAGCCTTGGAACAGAACATGTATGCATGTATATCAATTATAAAGAGAAGTGTTTTTCCTTGCTGATATCTCATGCCTTACAAAAAAATTCTACTTTACCATTTCATACTCTCGATCTATTATGTAAACATGCTTAAGGGCTGATCATAACCAGAGTTCGAATAATTACCCCCATGCTCGAGGACTGTCATCCGAAAAATAAACTAGATCAAATTATTAAAATTTCGGGATCATAAGACCTTTTAGGCACCTCTCGATTTTATTGGCCACAGCTACCCCACTCGGGGACTGACACTTCGGGCAGGCTCGAAGTAAAATGAGAAAATAATCCCAAGGGAAAAATCCCGAACTAAAGAGGCTAAGTCCAAATTAACACGGTTCGAAGACGTCTGAATTCCCTAATAAAACAGGCCTTTGAATTCTTTCATAAACCGGTTAAAAGGACTACCCCGGGCAAATCATAAAAGGCTTCAATAATATCAAGCCTTGAAAACTCTAATGGATACAAAATTGTTCAAATTCTCGAATAGTTCCTTATTTCATGCTAAGGCATTAAAAGTTTTACAAATACAAATGACAAAAAAACTTTTCAAGCCGAAGGAGGAAAAATCCATAAACAATCTTTTCACGAAGGCCATGTCAGCCTAATACAAGAGCCTAAGGGTTGTTTATGCTTTGAGTTCGAACATCCTCTCTCAAATAGAAAACATAAGGGTTACCTTACTTCGAGTTCGAGCAAGCACTCACTCGATCATTAAGCTTAAAGGCTATATAAACTCAAGTTTGAGTTATCATTTGGGGTCCATCGATTAGAAATGATTGAAGGCAAGGCTTATTATCGGCCCTTACCATCCCCAAACCTTGGACCCTCGAACACAACTTCATGATCTTATGCTAATGCATTTTGACCCTTACATGAAATAAAAAAAATTTAAAAAAAAAAAGACAACAAGTTCATAAGCCATGGAAGGGAATAAGTTTTATATATTTATCAAAAACTTTTTACAAAGGCAACACGGCCCGATGGAAATTCTTTACAAAGGCCGAAACGACCTTAACAAAAAATTCAAAAAACTATCTAAAAGCTTAAGTGGCCTGGTCGTCTCTAGGAGAGGGAGGCATCTCCGCCCTCAGGGTCTTCTCCACTTTCGTACTCGCTAAAGCTTCCAGACTCATCGTCATCGTTGGCGTAAACTAATCTCCAGCCTTTATTTTCGAGCTCCTTAGCACTCTCGATCTCGGTTGTGAGATCCAAGCCCCGAGCGTAGATTTCCTCGAGGGTCTCCCTTCGAGATTGACATTTGGCATGCTCGGCGACCTTCTGTACTCGAACTTGAGCGGCCTCAACAACCTCTTTTGCTCGAATTTGAGCAAATTCAGCATCAGCCCGATAAATAGCCACCACTACGTCAGCATCGGCCTTGGCTGGCTTCAGATTTATGAGCTCCTCGACCAGAATCTCCCGAGCAAAAACTGTTGAACCCAATTGGGACTGGAGCTCCTTGAATTTCTTGGCCCGCGTCAAGATTTCCTCTTTCATACCTCTGAGCTATTTTTTAGCCGAGGCCATTTGGGCCCGAGAAGCCATCTTCTCTAAGGCCAGGCAGTCCATTTTCTCCCTCCAACCTTCAGCCTCGATTTTTCGTGCATCAGCCTCTGCACTGAGTTTCCAGATCATGTCAAGATTTTGTTTGACCTGTGGGTTTGAACCATTAGATACCACGCCCGAATCGTCGTCACTAACTTCAAATATTTTTCTTACCTGCTCGACCAGCTCGACGTGGTCTTTCTGAGCCGTTTCCAAATCATCACGAGGCCTTTAGCTTCCCCTTATCTTTGCTCGCTGAGAATATTTAAGGCATCCTTTTCCTCAGTGAGCCCTTGGACCTCGACCTCGTACTGGATCAGCTCCCCTCGGAATCAGAGGAAAGCTTCATGATGAAGCACAGAAGCCTGCAAAAACAGAAAAGGAAGTTATATAAAAAGAGAAAAATCTAAATATGAAAAATGGCATCGACAGGGAGATCTGGGATTACCCGATTCAGAGGTTGTTGGGCTTCGTTGAAAAAACAAGGTGTTCCCACCTCATTAATCTTAGCTTGGTCTTCTTCGGTGACCAAGCATCAGATCTGACTATCCACCCTTGCGGGAGTAGAGAGAACCTGAGAATCCTTCAGTACTAAGATGACAATTGATCATTTACACTCGGGATCGATGCTTAAAGCCGGGAACTGGTCAGTCAGTTTAAAACTTGAGGAGGATTCATTCGAGCTCATCCTCGGTTGTCACGACCCCAAACCCAGTCGTGATGGCGCCCAACACTAATGCTAGGCAAGCCCAACCATTCACTCTCTCTCAACCGAGCATGAAGCTCAAAACTAATTAATTAAATACGTAAATCAAATATCAATACTCATATCTGAAATACTCAAATGAAAACAATACGAAACCCTAATATAAAATGTAACTCCCAAAGACCTGGGGTCATGAGTCTAGAG
>MU672835.1:15990-192893 GCA_026770625.1 Nicotiana glauca | reverse complement strand
TGCAACTGTTGGATTTCTTGTCTCTGTTAAATTATTGTTGTGCCCGGTTTCTTATTTAAGTTGATGACTGTTATATCCGGATTGTTCTCCCCCATAGCACGTTTTCCCTTCTCTGTTAACTATTTAGTTTTCGGTATTTCTTGCCTTCTATTGCATATATAGATATTGAGCTGCACAGGTTGATTTGGTAGTCCTGTCTAGCCTCGTCACTACTTCGCCAGGGTTAGGCAGGCACTTACCAGCACATGGGGTCGGTTGTGCTGATGCTACACTCTGTGCATCTTTTTGCACAGATCTAGGAGCAGCTTTTGGACAACAGCAGTAGGATCGCCCGGAAGCTGTCTTTAGTCTAGGGACTCACGAGGTAGCCTAGCCGGAGTCCGCGCGCCGAAGTCCCTTCTATATTTAGTTTGTTTTTCTTTTTTTCGAGACAAACAATATGTAATATCATTTCAGACTTGTTTTTAGTACTCTATAGCAGTCCGTGAGCTTGTGACACCAGATTTGGGGTAGAGATATGTTTTTAACTTCCGCATTTTGATTTCAGTTTATTAAGCTTAAAGTCTTCCGCTTTTATTTAATTACTTTCGTATGTTTATATTGATGAGAAATTATCAGAGAATGTTTACTGTTTGGCTGGCCTAGCTACATCAGTAGGCGCCATCACGACTCCCGATAGTGGGAAAAATCCGGGTCGTGACATCTAATCTCTTGTGATATTCTATACTGATTTTCAATCTCTCAATCATTTTTCTTGCCTTATTTTATGGTCAACTATGTTGTCGAACGACTTTTATGTTATTTCCTTAATTGGTATATTGTGTGCTTAGCCTTAATCACATTTTCTATACTTGCACTATACTGAAACTATTTCCTTGTGTGTTATATTCCGATCTTATATGATCTTTTTCTTTATTTGTCTTTACCATTTGAAATTAACTCCATTAATTAAGGGAGTACTTTTACTAATTTTATACTAATTGATACCTAGTTCCATAATTACTGCTTAACTTTGATTCTTACCTTATTATTCTACCTAGTTCAAAATATATATATGCTCTCTCATTAACACACACAAGACACGAACACTTGGTTCAAAATTATCTCTCATACCTAAAAAATTATGCTCTCTCTCTCTCTCTTGTGCTACTTGCTACTGCTCCAAGTTAGCCAGCTGCAAGCCAAGGCTAACCATTTGTGTTCTCTTGTTTTTTTATTCTGCTCACTATCCTCTTTACTGGTATGTCCTAGTTTCAATTCAAAGTTCCCAACAACAATATGATCCTCTTATTGCTTCAGTACATTTTATTCCTAGTTTGCTTCTATTTGTGGTTTTGTTGTGAAACTTGTAGTTGATAGTTACATTATTAGCATGTTATCATGTCTTCCTCTCCCTTGAGATCACTATATTTCCCCTTATGTGCGATTCTGAGTATGTCCTACCAATCATCTCTTACTTGTTATATGTTTACCACCATGAATTCCCCAAATTCTTATCCCCCTGCATGTGAGTCTATTCTTTATGTCTAATTTTGTGACTATGTCTAGTTAGCTGCTTCTGGGCATGACTATACCAATTCCCAGGTCTTTGCTTAACTATGTGTCCTATGTATCCCCAAACCTCCTTTACCCCAGTTTGTGACTACTAAACCTGCCTTGATGCTGTGACTCCTGGTTGTGTACTAACCTATCCTAAGGTGTTTGGACTTTGTTAACTACTCAAATCTCTTTTTTTCAAACAGTCTCTGTTGCTTTACTAAATTACTTTAAAAACAGACTTTTGTTTTAATACAATCTTTTGCTAAATCCTTTTAACTTGTGTAAATCACTTTCACTCTACTCTTAGTCAATAAGTTCTGCTCCCTCTAGTATGTGTACTACCTTGGGATCCTCTTGTAAACCCTCTGAACTCTGGCATGCTGAGGCTGGCCTTTCCACAATGCACTTGTTCAATTATTGGTTACTAAGTCTAGATGTAAGCACTGCCCGACATCCTTGAGATCCTTAGGGAACTTTGATGCACCTAGACTCTGATTTTGTCTATGGAATTGAGGCATATGAGGCCATTGGAGGCTTTGGGAAATCTGGGCCTAATGGAGGCTCCCTATAAAATAGCTCTTGATTTTCTATTTTTACTTATGTAATTCATTCATTGGCCTATAATAATTTATAAATAGATATTGGGGTATTTAGTGAAAAGGGTGGGTAGATACATGTTTTATGGGGTAATTCGGGCAGAAATCATGCTCATAGGACTTTGCTTTTAAATCTATTTGCTCTACTAAGTAGAAATCATGCTCCTAGGACTTCACATTTAAATCTGATTGTTTTTCCAATAAAAATCATGCTCGTAGGACTTCCTGTTTAAATTCGAGTGCCTCTCCAAGTAGAAACCATGTTTATAAGGGTTTACATTCTGTCATGTTTAGAAACCATGTCTATAGGTTCCAAATAATCATGCCTTCAATCAGATTAACTTATAAATGCCATGCCTATATGACTTAATTAAGATTCTTGTACAGCGAGTATTTATATATGTTTCCCCGCCTGCAAAACCTTTAAAATCAGTGTCAAACGTAGATATCATTCCTATAAGGAACCATATTCGAAATTCCGCTTGTTAATCTAATTTAGTCTAAATAAATCAACTTGATCATGCCTAGGTCATTTCTGAATTGGTTTTATTAAGTTCTAAGTATTTCCTGAAACAAGTTCTTTCAAACTGCCTCAATCTCATTAGATATGTTACACAACGCCTTCCTGATGTTCTTTTGAAGGGAAACATTAGGCTAGGCAACCGATGTCAGTGCGGTTGCTGTCCGCTAATGAGGTCCTATCCGCACGCTAGACTAGAGCGTCAGTGCCGTGCGGGAAAACCAATGTGATGAGCAATTGCGGAAGCTGAGACTAAATTGGGGTTTGAATGATGATGATGATTTTATTGATGAATGAAAATGCTGATTACAAAAGATGCGGTGTCGAGGGGGAGAGACACCAGAGAAATGCTTGCTTGAAAATGTTTTGATTGTTTGGTCCCCCTTAATAATGCTTAAAAAAAATAAACCAAAGTTACAAGACTTTCCCTAATAAAGTTGTTAAAGCATACTGAATGAAAATGATGTAAACTAGCCTAAAACAATTACAATGAAAAGGACTTAGTTTATTACAATGTAGAAACAAGTCCGATGGAAGTAACTTTGTCTTGCGGGTTAGGGTATACGTGCGCGGTGCTGTGGGCGCGCACGACACTTGTTGTGTTTGCCTAAGGCTGGGCACTGGTGCTTGGCATCAAGGTCTGTGTGCGAGGCGCTACTGGAATGGGCCTACAGCTAGGTGTTGGCGAGGCATCAGGATGTGCATGCGGCATTGTCTGGGCGTGCGACATTGTTGTCATTGTCAGCCACTGGGCGCTGGCGAGAGGCATCAGTGGGCGACAGAGGCACATGCATGCTTGTCACTTGGCGCAGCCAAGACCACGGGGCTGGCCATGGCACTGGGTATTGTGAGGCTTGCTCGGCCGCCATGGGGCGCGACCAAGGGGTCATTGGGCGTGTATGGAAAGAAACCCATGACATTCTTCCCCACCTAAGTTGGCACCGTCCTCGGGGCATTATTAGGATGATGATGATGATTGTTCTGATGGTTGATGGTTGGGAGGTCTGCACCCCTCTGTTCTGGGAGGTCTACACCCCTCTATACTAGGAGGTCTGCACCTCTCTATTCTTTGAGATTGCTTTGGTAGCGAAGTAATGATTTCATGCGGCTGACATGGAAGACTGGATGGATCTTCCACCGTGATGGAGTTTTCATCTGGTATGTGGACTTCCCAATACATTTCTTAATGGATAAGGGTCCGATGTATTTTTGTTGCAGGCGAGGGTCATGGGTCCTCTCTGCGAACAAGTATCACTTTGGGATGCATAACATTACTTTGTCCCCTATTTGATGATGGGCAAAGCAAAGATTACTTTCGGTGAACCTTTTTGCCCTCTCTTGGGATCTGACTAGATAGCTCCGCACTATCTCCATGTTGCGCACCCATTCACTTAAGAAGTTGGCAGCTCGAGGAGATTTCGGCATGATGGATGCATTCCTTGTTTGCAGGAGAAGCGGTTGCTATCCGGTAACAATTTCAAAAGGGCTTTTGTTTGTATGAAGGCTCTTTTGAGAATTGAAAAATAGTTGAGCAACATCCAAGAGCTTTACCCAATGCTTCTGTGATCCGGTTGCAAAGTTGCAGAGATAGTCCTCCAGCATGTCATTGAACCAGTCTGTTTGGCCATCCGATGATGGGTGGATGTTTGAGTTGTGACTCAATGTTGACCCAAAGCACCTGAAGAGGTAGGTCCAAAAGTTGCTAGTGAAGCGTGAGTCACGCCCACTAACAATGTGTTTGGGCATGCCCCAATGTTTGATGATGTGCGAGAAGAAGAGTCTGACTGTATATTCTGCTAATATGTGTTGCAGGGCGGCTATGAGGGTTGCATAGTTTGAAAAATTTATCTATGACAACCATGATGGATGCAAGATTACCGACTTGGGGCAATCCTGTGATGAATCTAAGGGAAACACTTTTCCATTGTCTTTGCGGGACATGTAATGGCTGCATGGATCCCTTCTGTGATGAGTGATCCGACTTGTCCTTGTGGCATGGCTGAGAAGTCTTCACATGCTGAGGAGTGTCACTCGCCTTTTGTGGCCGGGGACATGATGGCTGTTTGTTGTTGCGAAGGGTAGCCGGAACCTGGGGTTCATGTCTGTCGACTACCTTCTCCAACTGCATCGTCGAGATGTTTCCAGCGGCTATCTTTATGGGAAAGCATGGTATAGTGCAGGGCTTGGCCCCGTTTTCTCCCATCATGAGGAGCATGTTGGCACATGGTACCAGTATGGTGTTGGTCTGCCTCATGAACTCCAAACCCACTATCATGTCGAAGTCATCTATGATTGCGATGCGCAGGTCGATGCTTTCTTTGTATGGGCCAAGTTTTACTGGGATATTTGTGGCTGTTCCACCCAATGTCTGGGGTGGCGAGTTTATGGCCTTGATGCGACCTTTACTCTTCTTGACCACTAGACCAAGGCGCTTTACTTGGGTTGAATCCAAGTAGTTATGGGTGGCACCCGTGTCTATCAGTGCGTGAATGGGCTGGCTATTCAGTTTCAGTTCGACGAATATAAGGGTCCTCGCTTGATTAGGAGGTACTTCATCCATCTTTTCTTTCCTCTTCTTGGTGATTGGGGCTGAGATTTTCGTAGGAGGACATGTACTGATCCCCACCAAGACATGTGGGACAGAGCCAACAAGTGCATTAAAGGCGCCTACCTGGTTTGATTCTGATGTGTCTGATGCATCTGACTTATCCTTGACAGTTTGATGAGCATTGACCTTTATGTTTGGGCATTCATTGTTCCAATGTGCCCCACCGCAATGACAACATTCTGAGGGAGGCTTTCTCCATTGATTATTGTTGATGGATGCGACAATGTTGCTGTTGGAGGGAGGAGTCTTAGTTTTGGATACAATCCGATCTCCCCCACTTTTGCTTGGGCAACTATTGCTGGGATGGTTCCCATTGAATCCCCCTTGGACAGGCAGCTGGGTCCTGTCATTCTGAGTTCCCAAATGATAATCGCCAAGGCATTCTGCAACTTGAATGGCCTTGGGCATGGTGTATACCCGTTGTCTCTGTAGTTCCATACGGGCATGATGTTTCAAACCTTTTATGAATGCGAAAAGTTTGTCTTTGTCCCCCATGTCACATATGTTCAGCATGAGTACGGAGAATTCGCGCACGTACTCACTCACTGATCTGGTGTGGCAAAGTTGTCGTAGCTTTCTCCTTACATTGTATTCCACATTTTTGGGAAAGAGTTGTAGGCGTATGGCTGCCTTCAATTCATCCCATGTCTGGAGAGTATCTTCACCGGCCTTGATGGCTTCATATTTGACCCGCTACCAAAGTTTGGCATCGCCCTGAAGATACATGGCAGCATTTTCTACCTTTTTTGGATTCTTCCAAATGGCCTACAACATCGAAGTACTGTTCTATGTCGAAGATGAAGTTTTCCTCTTCTTTTGCATCCCGGGATCCGTCGTATGGCTTTGGCTTCGGTATCTTAAGTTTTTGTGGAATGGGGGTGAGGCTTGTTGCACCCCTGATGTGGTTGTCATCTCCTCGAAGCAGGCTCTGTAAGGCAACATTGACAACACTGAGCTGGCCTGTCAAGTTGTCTATGGTTTGCCGCATGGCAATTAGTCTATCTGCCTCTTGTTCCCGATGGGCTAAATCGTGGGCACGCTCCTGTTGGAAGTCCTCAAATTTGCCATGAATATTGGCATTTTCAATGTCTTCCATTTGCCGGTCGTCGTCAGAGTCACGACTGATGTTTGCAATGTCATTTTCAACCTGCCACATTTGACTGTCCAGGTCGTAATCGATCAACCGCCTCTTCTAGGGATGCTAGACGCTCCCCATGATTCACCATGGTCAGAAATGGTGATGATGGCAAATGTGTTCCCTCATCTAATATTGAACCTATCTATGATACCAACTGTTACACAACGCCTTCCTGATATTCTTTGGAAGGGAAACATAAGGCTAGGCAACCGATGTCAGTGCGGTTGCCATCCGCCAATGAGGTCCCCTCCGCACACTAGACTAGAGCGTCAGTGACATGCGGGAAAACCAATGTGATGAGCAATTGCAGAAGCTTAGACTGAATTGGATTTTGAATGATGATGATGATTTTATTGATGAATGAAAATGTTGATTACAAATGATGCGGTGTCGAGGGGGAGAGACACCAGAGAAATGCTTGCTTGAAAATGTTTTGATTGCCTGGTCCCCTTTAAGAATGCTTAAAAAAAAAACCAAAGTTACAAGACTTTCCCCAATAAAGTTGTCAAATCACACTGAATGAAAATGATGTAAACTAGCCTAAAACAATTACAATTAAAAGGACTTATTTTATTACAATGTAGAAACAAGTTCGATGACAGCAACTTTGTCTTGCGGGTCAGGGTCTGCGCGTGCAACACTTATTGTGTTCACCTGAGGCTGGGCGCTGGTGCTTAGCATCAGGGTCTGGGCGTGAGGTGCTACTGGAATGGGCCTGCAGCTAGGCGCTGGCGAGGCATTAGGATGTGCGTGCGACATTGTCTAGGTGCGCGGCGCTGTTGTCATTGGCCAGCCACTGGGCACTGGCGAGAGGCATCGTTGTGGCGACAGAGGCGCATGCGCACTTGTCACTTGGCACAGCCAAGACCACGGGGCCGACCATGGCGCTAGGCATTGTGAGGCTTTCTAGGCCATCATGGGTGCCACGAAGGGGTCATGAGGCGTGTATGGAAAGCAGCCCATGGCAGATATCATGCTTATTTTTATTAAAGGAGTCCATTTCAAAACCTGCTTTGTTTCTGCATTAATATAGACATCAATACTCCGCGTATAGGCAAGCCCTTAGGATATTTTCAAAACTGCATCTTTGAAACTGTCTCTATTGCTTAATGTTTTCTGATCCTAACAGGCTTTAAAAAGAGTCCATAAGCAACTTTTACGGTATAACTTATGAGTCTAAAAGAGGTTGTCTGTCTTCTAAATATTCACTTAGATATCCTGCTTTAGGACACTGTCTAATAAAAGACCTTAACTGTGTTTGAGTCGTCCTTGTTATGTGTTCATTTGAGGAGGAAATTCTGAGCCTCTAATTGCTCCCTTTATGTGTTGAAAGTCTTAAATGTTTTTTATTGTCTCCTTAGAATTTTTTCCTATTAAAACCCTAGGGGTACGTCTAGAACCACCTATAGGTAGCGGTCCTAACTCCATCCAGGACTATTAAGAAGGGACGGATAGCAACATGCAATAGAAATCGTTGACCAAGCACTCGCTTTGCATGACCAATAAGGGGATGGGAAGGGTAGATATGAGATATGATGACTACGCGCTAATGTAACGTGTAGCTCATCATTAAGGAGTGTTTACCGGACATTGTGTGGGGTGATCCTATAGGATAACCAACCTAGGACCGCTCTTTACCAAATTCCTTCTTTATTTAAGCCTTTGTTTTACAACTTGTCCAAACCTTTATCTTACTACTTGAGTTATTCTAACGTGCTTTACTTGCAACCTATTTGATTCAACTGTTTACTTGTAATGGACTAATTTGTGAATATAAGTTCTTCGGGACCCACAGTTTTCGACCAAGAGGGGTGTCTAACACCTTCCCCTTGAGGTTACTTCGAGCCCTTACCCTAATCTCTGGCAATGCAAACCAACCCGAGAGTTAATCGCTCTAGGTACCCTAATGCACCATAATCCGTTAGGTGGCGACTCTTCAAATACCCAATTCCCAAAAGGAAATGAGTCATTACACTCCATGAATGTCGAAACCCGGACTTCCCCGTCAAAAGGGAGAAAAAGAGGGCGCAACGGCATGACGACTCTGATGGGGACATTTTTAGGCTCTTACCATAACAAACTTATCTTTTACAAATTAGTCCAAGCATGCTTTATCCCATACCTTCACCTTTATTTGAATTTAACTATCTATTTTTCAAGCATTTATGATTTCTTTATTGCCCTAAAATTGACTTGTCTCTTTATTTCCTTTTCCTATAACTATCTTTCAATTATTTAAATACTGTATTTATTTTTTCCTACGTGAAAATACTCTAATATATGTTATTAATTACTGCATAAATCATGCTCCGCATCATATTCCACTCGTGTGTCTCAAATCCTATAGCAACGCTTTAATGAGTGGTTGCGCTCTTCCTATTTACTACCCTTAAATTTGGAAAGACTTATTTGCGGTAAAACTAGTCGATCAGCAGTACAGTCGACAATTCCGTGCCTTCCCCCTCAAGTTGTCCACTTGAGGGTATCAGTCTAAAAACCCATAGGAACCTTACTCTGTTTAAATTGTGCATGCATCATGGTCAAACCTAGTCAGATCAGTTATGTTGTCCATATAATGATCCTCTAAGATACGCCTTATCCAAAGTCCACCGGGTTTTCCATAATTCCAACGGACACAACCACATTCTGGCATTAATCTGGAGAACTAAATGCCGATATATTGATCATGAATGTATAAATAGTCGAGTCCAATGTGGGTAAGGTCTAACCCCTTTGTTTTGCAGAAAATGAGGCATGAGGTCCCCAGATTTGGTATGGTTAGCAACATCCCACCATTGCTTCTAGATTGGTGGGAGGACCTTTCCTCAAGTGACAAGAAGCATGTGAAAAAGTACCTGGGTAACTTGCCTTCCTTGCTAGATATTGAACCAAATAACAAATTGATCGAGGCCGCCACCTTGTTCTGGGATAGTGAAAGAGATGTGTTCCATTTCGGTAACATAGAGATGACACCGCTTTTAGAGGAAATAGGAGGACTTGCGGGGTTGACTTGGGACAGTCCTGGGCTTTTGGTGCCAGAAAAACATACGTGCAGGGGATTTTTGAAGATAATAGGCTGAAAAGAAGGTCGGCCTAGCGTGCTTGAAGGATTCCTACATACCTTTCAAATATTTGTACGATAGGTATGGCCATAGCAAGTCTTTCTGCACTTTCCATGATGAGATCGCCCTCACTTCACAGGGTCACATCCACCGCAGAGTGTTCGTGTTCATTGTGTGCTTTCTAGGCTTGATAGTGTTCCCAATGAAAAAGGGAAGAATCCACACTAGGTTGGCTTTGGTCGCCAAGACTTTGATAGAAGGGATTAATGGACAGACATATACCATAGTCCCCATGATCATAACCAACATCTACAAGGCCCTAGAGCGTTGTCAAAGATGGCTCAAGCATTTCGAGGGCTATAATTTATTACTGCAGTTATGGATATTGGAGCATCTACAAAAGGGTCGCTATCGTCAAGAATTTACGCGAAGGGCTTGGAACGACCACATTGCCTTCCATCACCCTAAGCAGATGACCTACATTCCAGACAAATTTGCTCAGCCGGAAAATGCAAGCGAATGGGTAGAGTTCTTCGACAACCTGACCAAGGGACAGGTGCAGTGGATGGTTGAATGGTTCCCAACAGACGAGTTTATTATCAGGTCCAGGAATGTTCCGCACTTGGTGTTGATCGGGTTGATAGGGATATATCCATATGTCCCTATGCGAGTTATGAGGCAAGCAGGTAGAAAATAAGTTGTACCAAGGGTCGTCAAGATGAGTCATTTCAGGGCGAATTTCCAAGACGACAACATCCCTTACAAGTGTCAAGCTCAGCACATGTGGCACTACAAAATCATTGTGTAGAAAAGCACTATTGAGCTAGACAGATATCACAAGGGGTGCGAGCCTCTCTACCCGGCATGGTTGGAGGACAATCTGAAAAGGATGGTGACACCAGGGACTGATCGAGGGAACATAATCATAGACGAGGAAGCTGAAGCCCAAGTCAAATACAACAAGCTGCGCAAGAGGGTCCACGACTCTGAGAATGAGCATCAGGAAATACATGAGAGGAACGTCAGGTTGATCGAGGAATGGAAAGAGATGGCAATCACTTCCAACAGGAAACTAGAATATCTAGAGTGAGGAATAGTAGAGCTTGAGGGCAAAGTCATAAAGAGGATTGAAAACTGCCAGAATGCTGAGGGAGTTGAGAGAGGACATCTGGCCAGAGCCTACTTGCTGCTAGGACTGCGCGAGCTGGGAGATCTGTATGATGGAGTCCGGAAGATCAAATCAGGGGAAGGTCCTTCTAGGACCAAATAGATTAGATTTACTTGCTTTTCCTAAAATGTGATAAGGCCAAGTGCCAGTAGCAACTTGTTTTATTATTATATTAGTGTCATTTTGGATTCGTCTACTTCTATATTATGAAATGAAGCATTTATTTGGAATTTGAAGTTCTCCAAATTTATTTGTCGCTAGGCCTACCTCGGGAACAACTAGGCTCCCAAATTAGGATACGAGTTTGTATTTCGCAATATGTGTTTAAATATTGCAAATATTTTAGAATCCTCACTAACTTGTTACCTTTTTCTTTTTGCTTATCTTTATTATTATTCCCATCCCTTTAGGTTGGTTCGCTTATACTAGACTCATCGGCATGTCATACCATATCTAGAAGCCCTCCACCATCTCCTCCTCCAAGCAATGCAAAAGGCAGAGGAAAATCAAAGATGGATGACTTAAGTGGAATCTGAAAGGAAAATGTTGAGAACGCAGAGACTTCCGACGGCCGTAGTACTCCGGCCTCGAATAACCTGATTCTGAGACTGGAACAAAAGATACTAGAATTACAAGGAGAACTCGAGTAGGTCCACAATTTGGAAAACTTGTCACTCACCCTCAATGTCCCTGATATCCACCAACAAAACGCAAAGAACCCAACACCTCCTCAGAACACACAAAACCAACCGCCACAAAATCCTACCGCACCAATTCAATACACAACTCCACCACAAAATATCAATCCATTGCCAATACCAACTCCACCACAACATCCTCATCAACCAATTCTGTACCCACCAACCACCACTTACCATACTCCGCAAAATACACCACCACTTATTCCCGATCCACAAAACTCCACCAATGACCACCACTATACCCAAGTTCCTGGCACCCATTAGAGCAACCCCATATACATGGAAACTATACCATATTCTACCCAAACAATCTCATGTGCACCGAAACCCTCCGAAAAGGACCTGCTCATTAAGAACATGGCCGAAGAACTCAAGAAGTTAACAAGCCGAGTTCGAGGCGTTGAAGGCGATAGAGGAATAAAATGTTTGAACTATGAAGATCTATGCATACAACCCGACGTGGAATTTCCAGAGGGGTACAAACCTCCCAAGAACAAAATGTTCGATGTTACTGGTGATCCCAGGGTTCACCTAAGGACCTACTGTGAAAAACTTGTTGGGGTTGGAAAAGATGAAAAGATTCGGATGAAGCTCTTTATGAGAAGCCTTATTGGGGACCTTTGTCTTGGTATATCAGATACAATCCCAAGAAATGGTCCAATTGTGTAAGCATGACGTCAGATTTCATGGACCGATTCATGTTCAACACAGAGAATACACCGGATGTCTTCTACATTCAAAATCTCAAGAAGAAATCTACTGAGACTTTCCGCAAATATGCTACTCGTTGGAGGTCGAAAGCCGCCAAGGTCAGGCTCACTTTGGATGAAGAACAGATGAATAAATTCTTTCGTCAGGGCACAAGATCCACAATATTATGAGAGACTGATGGTCATCAAAATCACAAATTCTCCGATATCATCAAGCTTGGGGAAAAGATCTAGGAAGGAATCAAGAGCAGGATGGTAACGAATTTTGAGTCACCGCAGGCCACAAATAAGGCTGTACAATCAGGTAGCATATTAAAAAAGAGAGTCGTTGGGGCAGTAATGGTGGCCTAGGGCCCAAAAACTCCACCCACCTATCAAACACCTCCACCCACATATTAAACACCTCCACCCATATACCAAGCCTCACCACCTACATATCAACCTTCATCTCCCAGATATTCCCAACCAGCCACTGTCCATCACACCTATAATTCCCAACCATCCCACTTCCAATCACCACTAACTCGCCAAAATTATCCAAGACCAAGACCAAGACCCAACTTCGATCGTTAGCCGCCCAGACAATACACCGCCATTGCTGAGCCCATCGACTAATTGTATGAAAGGTTAAAGGTCGCATGTTATGTCACTCCTATTCACGTTATGGCACTAGAAAATCCATCCCAACGGGTCAATCCGATCAAAACCTGTGCATACCACTCTGGTATGAAAGGGCACACCACTACTGAGTGCCAAACATTGAAGGATAAGATCCAGACACTCATTGACAACAAGGTAATACAAGCAAAGGTAGTTTCACCTAATGTCTGCAACAATCCCCTCCCTGATCATAAAGGTGACAGTGTACATGTTATAGAAGCAAATGAAGAATGGGACCCTGAGGGGTCAATTGGGCTCATTTAAGAAGGAGATAACTTTAAGGTTGCAGTCACACTTACTCCTATCGTGGTTCAGACTCAGACACCTATTGATGTTGAGGTAACTACATCAGTTCCATTTGAGGTAGAAGTAGCTCCGCCCGCAACCACCTCCGCTCTATTTGAAGTAGAAGTGGTCACACCTTTTACTGTGATGGTGGCAACCACACCCCCATTCAACTCAAAAGCAATACCATGGGATAATGTTGCCGAGGCTTGGAAAAAAGGGAAGACTAAGAGGTATCTGACGTCGCATAAGGGATGACTAGAACTGGAAGAGTCTATACACCTGAACATTTGGGAGGATCCAGTAAGGATACCACTGCTCGGTAGCTTATCATTGAGACAAGGCCGAATGACCTGTGGAGGAAAGTACATGCAAAAAAGTATTTTATCATTAACCATCAGAACAAAGTCCTTGATCAGATATCAATCATGTCACTATTACAGAATTCAGAGGCACGCAAGAACGCTCTAATAAAAGTACTGAGCAAGGCTTATGTACCCAATAATATCACTGGTGGAGAAATGGCCAACATGGTCGGTCAAGTATTGGAGAGCCACAAGATTATCTTCCACGAATATGAGCTACAACCCGAAGGTTTAAATCACAATCGAACATTGTATATCACAGTACAATTTGAAGACAAGTTCATTTCCAGGGTCCTGGTTGATGGAGGTTCGAGTCTAAATATTTGTCCACTGGATACCCTGAAAAGGTTGGACAAAGGTTTCCATGAAATATGGATTGGAAGCATAAATGTGAAGGCCTTAGATAGGTCCCAGAGGGCCACGATCGGGTAAATCAACCTTTGCTTGCAGGTGGGACCAACTTGGTTCGACGTTGAATTCCAAGTGCTTCACATACCAACCTTATCTAATATTTTGTTGGGCCTCCCATGGATCCATGCTGCTGGAACCGTTCCCTCCACACTACATCAAGCTGTAAAATTCGAATGGAACTATCAGGAGGTAATCATTCATGGAGATGGGAGCAACCCCATCTACACTAGTCAAACCATCCCAGCCATTGGACATAGAAGGAGGCTAGGAGGGGAAACCTATCATCACATTGAATGGGTCAATGCCGTCGAGAAGGATAAGTGGTAGAGTAACAAAATAGAAAGCATACTAGCATGGTACGGTTATGAACCCGGCAAAGGGTTGGGAAAGAACCTCCAGGGTATCACCAAGCCGATACGGCTAAAAAATCATGGTACCACCTTTGGGCTCGGATACCAGTATACATGGAAAGAGTAAAATGATTGGTCGCCTCCATGGCATGGACCATATTACCCTCTTGAGCAACTGGTACCACGTTTGGAATAAGCTTTCCATCAGGCTGACACAATATGGGGAACTGCGGAAGAAGAAGCACTAGATGGGCTGAAGGATCTATTTTTGGATGACGAGGACATGGATTGTTGTGTCATAATTGAGGAGGAGGAGGAAGAAGTCCTCACCTTTCAGACTGCGGAAAGGGGAGCTGTTCTCAGAAACTGGATCACCACACCATCCCGAGCCCACCGAGTCCCTGGGTAGCTTGGCAGAATTTACTCCTATAGACGTTCTAGGCATTTAAAATTTCTAGTAATTTTGTTTTAAGATTTACTTATTTCAAAATAAATGCTCAATTCATCGAGCCAAGCTTTGTCTGAACAATTTTGTTAGTCTTAATCAAATGCATTTGTCCTTTATCATTATTCATTACTATTTTTATAACTTTCCCTTCTACAGTGTTATTATTACTTTTCCTGATGAACCAGTGACTGTGACATGTATTAGGCAATACAACATGCGAATAGTGACTCAAAGGAAAAAGATGAGATACCCGAGGAAATTGTCAGAGAAGTTAAGAATTTTGAGAACAAACCTAAGTCCAACTTGGACGAAATAGAAGCAGTAAATTTAGGAGACGCTAAGACTGTCAAAGAGACATGCATCAACATTCACTTGTCGCCAATAGAGAAGGAAGAATACATCCATTTTCTAAAGGAATATGAGGACATCTTCGCATGGTCGTATGACGATATGACCGGTTTGAGCACATCTATAGTGGCTCACAAGTTGCCTACTAATCCCATGTGTCCGCCAGTCAAGCAGAAAGTCAAAAAATTCAAACCGGACATGAGTTTGAAAATCAAGGAGGAAGTTACCAAGCAGATCAAAGCCAAAGTCCTCAGGGTGGTTGGGTACCCAACCTGGTTAGCTAACATTGTGCCAGTTCCAAAGAAAGACAGGAAGGTCCGTGTATGTGTTGATTATTGGGATTTAAACAGAGCAAGTCCTAAAAGATGATTTCCCACTGCCAAATATCCATTTCCTGATCGATAACTCTGCCAAGCATGAACTCCAATCCTTTGTAGATTGCTTCGCAGGTTATCACCAGATCTGGATGGATGAAGAAGATGCCGAGAAGACAACTTTTATTATGCCTTGGGGTGTATACTGTTACAAGATGATGCTATTCAGTCCAAAGAATGCTGGGTCTACTTACATGAGGGCCATGATAACTATCTTCTATGATATGATACATAAGGAAATAGAGGTATATGTGGACGACATTGTAATCAAATCCAAGAGAGCTGCAGATCATATAGCAGACTTGAGGAAGTTCTTCGACAGGCTCAGGAGGTATAATTTGAAGTTGAACCCTGCAAAGTGTGCGTTCGGGGTTCCCGCAGGAAAGTTATTGGGATTCATTATCAGTCGCTGAGGGATCGAATTATATCCGACTAAAGTCAAAGCTATTCAGGAGTTACCACCACCCAAAAGCAAAAAGGACGTGATGAGTTTCTTAGGACATCTCAACTATATCAGTCGCTTCATAGCACAGTCCACGGTCATATGTGAACCCATCTTCAAGATGCTGAGGAAAGATGCCGAGACAAGTTGGACTAAGGAATGTCAGAAAGCTTTTGACAAGATCAAGGAGTACCTGTCCACACCACCAGTTCTGGTCCCGCCAGAATTAGGACGACCTTTGCTACTTTATCTATCCGTGTCAGATGGAGCCTTTAGATGTGATTTGGGACAACATTAAAGACATGAAGAAAGGAGAAGGCCATATATTATTTGAGCAATAAGTTCACACCTTATAAAGCACAGTATTCTCTGCTTGAACGCACTTGTTGTGCTTTGACCTAGATAGCCCAAAAATTGAGGCATTACTTCTGTGGCTACACTACATACCTCATATCCAGGACGGATCCTCTTAAGTACATATTTCAGAAACTCATGCCTACTGGGAAGTTGTCTAAATGGCATATACTACTAAGCGAGTTCGATATCGTCTGTGTAACTCAAAAGGCGGTCAAGGCAGAAACGTTGGTAGATTACCTTGCTGAAAATCCGGTGGGAGGAGAATACGAACCCTTGAAAATGTATTTTCCTAATGAAGAAGTATAATTCTTAGGAGAAGACATTACTGAAGCAAACGACGGTTGGAGGATGTTCTTTGATGGAGCTATAAATTTCGTAGGAGTGGGCATTAGAGCCGTTTTGGTATCAGAAATGGGTCAACATTATCTCGTATCTGCTAAACTTAGATTTATTTGCACCAATAACATGTCAGAATACGAAGCATGTATACTAGGGCTCAACATGGCAATCGACATGAACATTCAGTAGTTATTGGTAATCGGTGATTCAGATTTGCTTGTGCACCAGGTACAAGGAGAGTGGGCCACCAAGAATTCCAAGATATTGACATATTTTCACCATGTGCATGAATTGAAAAGGAGGTTCACAAAGATAGAGTTCTGACACGTGCCCAGAATTAAGAATGAGTTTGCCGACACATTAGCCACTTTGTCATCCATGATACGATATCCAGATAAGAACTACATTGATCCTATCCCGGTGAGGATCCATAATCAGTCGGCATATTATGCTCATGTCGAGGAAGAAGCAGATGCAAAGCCTTGGTTCCATGACATCAAGGAGTACTTATCAAAAGGAGAATACCCAGATCATGCAAATTGCATTCAGAAATGCACACTCCGGAGATTGTCAAATCACTTCTTCTACAGTAGAGGAAACTTGTACAGAAGAACTCCAGATCTGGGTTTACTAAGGTGTGTCAACGCAAAGGAAGCTTCTAAGCTACTTGAGGATGTGCATGCTGGGACATGTGGTCTGCACATGAATAGTTTTGTTCTGGATAAGAAGATACTCAGAGCCGATTACTTCTGGATGACCATGGAGACAGATTGCATTCAGTATGTCCAAAAATGCTTTCAATGTCAAGTGTATGCTGACATGATAAAAGTGCCGCCAAACGAGCTCAATGCAACAAGCTCACCTTGGCCATTCACCTCCTGGGGAATGGATGTTATTGGTCCGATTGAGCCCACTATTTCGAACGAACACCAGTTTATTCTGGTAGCCATTGACTACTTCACAAAATGGGTAGAAGGTGCATCTTACAAAGCTGTAATCAAGAAAGTCATCGCAGATTTTGTCAAGGATCGTATTGTTTGCCGATTCAGAGTTCCTAAGGTCATTATTACTGACAATGGCGCCAACCTCTACAGTGATATGATGAAAGCTATATGTGAAACTTTCAAAATCAAGCACAAGAATTCCATCGCCTACAGACCTCAGATGAATGGAGCCGTAGAAGCCGCCAACAAAAAACATTAAGAAGATACTAAGGTAAATGGTAAAGAATCACTGTTGATACCCGATTTTCCCTGTATATTTTAATATGCAAAATACTTTCAAAATATCATATATATGGATATATATAAGTATGTACCAATGTTTTATTATTTTCCTTAATTTTAAAAAAAATGTAAATTAATTTATTGCCATATTTTATCCAGAAAAACCTAATAATTATTCCCAAAATTATCATTTTGGTAATTAATCTATTGTATTCTCATATTTATACTAAAATATAAGCTAACATAATTGCAATAAAGCTAAATTGCATATAATTACAATATTATCCTCTTTTAAGATTTAATTGTGTTTATATTTATAAAATTAACTCCAGTATTTTTAGTTTGATAATCATGTATTATTAATTATTTTAGTACCTTTAATTTATTTTCAGAAATTATTCTACTATTTTTATAAAATAAATAAGTAAAAAGTGGCTATTTATAATCTAGCACAATTGTGTTTCTATTGTAGCCTGAATTGAACCCCCAATTTTAAACCCAATTACCCAGCCCAAATACTAGTCATACCCGATACCCGACTCAATTTAAATAACCCGCCCGGATCCCCTACCTACCCATTCAATCAAGGCCTTTGATCAAAATGATCAACGACCACCACTAACCATTTCCTAAATTAATTCCCAACTACCCCCGAACCCTAACCATTTCTCACCTACAGCCACCTCTTAATCTCTATTCTCTCCCAATCGTCTCTCAATCATCTCTCAAACCCTAGCCGTCGCCCTCAACTACCACCCTAAAACTGCCCAAATCAATGGCTTCCAAAGTCATCGGAGGCCTATATCTACCTCCCTTGGCATCTATGTGTTCGATTATCATGATTTCAAGGCCAGATCCTGGGAAAGCTTGGTCCACAACTTGGTCGATTTTAGTTTACGGTTGTTCTCCGGTCATCTCTGACCTTTCTCCGGCCAGCCATGACTATTTGAGCCTGACTCTTGACTCTCCTGCTTAGATCGATGATTTCCCAAGCCTTCTTCACAATTTGGGGTTCTTCTGAAACCCTAACCTTTAAGGTTCTTCCGATTTCTTTTAGATCTAATTTAGATATGTGTTTTCTCTAAACTTCTAAACATTTTTCTCAAAGATTCTTCTAAAACTCTATCTTCAAAACCCTTAGCTTTTCCGATTAGGTATTCCATTAAGTTATTTGACATATTTTGCTGTGTTTCCTTATGTCGTTCTTCTACTAGAGTTTGCATGTTAAGGGCCTTAATTTCTTTTGAGATTTCTGAATCTATTTTTTTTTAGTATTTGTCTCATGTATTTGTTTTTCATCTCTAGACTCGATTGGTGGTGAAAACCCTAAAATTTTGGGTTCATTCGAGTTCTGAGACTATTTGCTGTGTGATTTACTTGTTCATCATCTCTGAGTTCGATTGGTTTCAAAACCCTAATTCCTTTGGGAACTATTCGAGCTTCTGAAAACTGCTTCATCTGTTTGAAGTTGCTCGAATGGATTCGAATCCTTTTTGTTTCAACTTCTGTTTCTCTATGTGATTTGGTTTCTTGCAATCATTAAAACTAGACTATACTTTTCAGAAGAGCTTTTTACTTGACCCTTTGCATGCTTCTAATACTCTCTTTTCTCTATTACTAAGTTAATGAAGTTGACCTATGTGACTACCATGTTTCACTATCTACTGACTTTGTGATTGTTATTGCATGCTGCTTCTCTTTGCCATAGTTTAGCCTCACATGCCTAATGTTCTATGCACTCTATTTATATGCTAAAATAGGACTCATGATTCTCTCTTTGATTGACTCTGAGCTCCTTGTTCTTGGATTGATTTGAAAACTTCCCTTTAAATTTTCGATTCTCTTTTTTTAACTTGGTTTATTCATGGGACCCCATGTTACTCTCCTTAAATTAGTGATTTCGAAATCCTTGATTCCCTAATTTACTATGTTCAAATTTTCGATTATCTCCATATTCTGCAACTTTATTTTATTTTCTTACCTTATTTGGGTTAACCGAGTATTTCAAGGATTCTTTATTAGTTGTTCCCTTAATTGAACCTCTATGTACTTACCCCTAATTGTCTATTCTGCATATGATGCTCTACATGATTTCTTTCCTTAAACGTTTTCTACCCATTACCGTTTAAATTTAACTCCTTAATTAAAAGAAGTCCTTAATACTGATTTGATTTTAATTAGTATAAAGTTCCATAATTACTGCTAAACTATGATTCTTGCCTTATTTTCTACATGTTTTCAAACTATAAATACCTTGCTCTTTCATTAACACAAGGACACACACGAACACTCCTAATTCTAAACTCACTAACACTCAAAACATTTTCTCTTGATTTACTACTTCTAATGTGGCCTATCTAGCTGGCTAAAAGCCAAAGCTATATTTCAAAGTCCTGCTACCTTATTTGCTACATTTTGCTTCTTTGAACTGGTATGTTCTAACAAATTTTTCAGCATCAACAACAATATGTTTCCTTATTGTTTCTGTCATTCCTGTTTGCCTTTTGTTTGTATTTAACTCGGTTCCATCAGTAAAGCATGATTGTATTATGCCCTTTTCTTTTCTGAATTAATATTATGAATCCTAAACCCCTACCCAATGTGTTTGATACTGATGGTTTTTTGAGGCATGACAGTATTGAGCATTGCTGTCTATGACTCAAACTTGATCCCCCTGGTATCATAGCCTCTATGTTACCATTATTTGTTGTGTGTTTTGATTGATTTTGTAAGCATAACATCATTCCCTATTGCTGTTCATGCCCAGAATTAACTTATGCCTAAGTACATAGGCTCTTTGCAATACCCAACCCCTGAACCCTCTTGTATGAAGTTGCCAACTCTATAACTGTTTCCCTTTTCCCCTTTCCTTTATTCCCTCATCTCTTAGAATTTTGCTTCTACACTTCCAGTCTCTCTCTCTTAGACTTATGTTTTGCCCCCTCTTGTGAGCCTTGCCTTGGGACCCATGAGCTCCCTCTGAACTTGGACACATGAGGGATGGCATTTCCACATTGCAGTTGTCCCTATTCTGGTTATGAAACTTGGGTGTGAGCATTGCTCGGGGTCCTATTGATGCCCTTAGGGAACTCTGACACACTCAAGTCTGAGAAAGGCTTTGGATCAGTGGTCTTTGAGATAGTTTATCCCATAACTCAGAGAGGAAGTCAAGAATCAGGCTTACTTTGGTTGTACCTTTCTTTGTATTTTGCTGATGTAATTTATTATTCTGGTTTCTAATAAGTTGTAATAAACATCTGGGGCTCGCTAGTGAAAAATGCTGGGTGACTATGCATGCAAGGGTAGAAATCATGCTTATAGGGTGTTTTAACTTCTGCATATTCCAAACTTCACCTAGAAACCATGCCTCTAGGACTATTTTAATTTTTCATAATTCAAACTGCATTTAGATACCATGTCTATAAGGTTTAAAACAAGTTTCTGCATTTAGATACCATGTCTATAAAGTTTAAAATAAGTTTCTGCATTTAGATACCATGTCCATAAGGTTTAAAGCAAGTTTCTGCATTTAGTTACCATGTCTATAAAGTTTTTGCATTTAGATACCACGTCTATAAGGGTCTAAAATCAGTAACGTATATAAAACAATCCTATAGTGGTTTCTAAGTAAATCTCACTCTCTTTCACTCACATTCAATGTTAGATATAAAATCAGTAATAGTAGATACTATCACCTCCAAAGCCTGTAACCAATTTATTTAATTTTTGTACATTTTACATCTCTTTTAATAATCTAAGTCCCTCACTTAACAAGTTTAACAAGTATGCATATAGGACTTCAAACAATTCATTTCGAGCCTTAGTCTCATCACCTTCTAAATTCAGTAGATATCATGACTATAGGACCCCGTCTAAACACTTAGGCAAGCCTTAGAGTAATAACTGTAAACTGAATCTGCTTCTATTAATCATTACAACCAGCAGGCATGCCTGATTCAGACTTCTTATCTCAGTTATGTAATATACCAATCTGCTTCAATATTTAAACTCCCTCGTCTTTGGTATTTTTAATCACACCTATAAAGTATGCGCAAGTCATGCTAATTATATGCTTTCTTTGTTTAAGGAGGTGTATATGAGCCTTTGTTTGTTTATATGTTTTCCCCCCAAATATGCAATATGTGTTTTGTATGTCTCCTTAGAATTTTACCTTTGAAACTTCAAATAAGCCTAATATTCCTCCCTTTTAGGATTAGTAGTCCTAAGTGCCTTCGGGACTGATAGGAATGGGACGGGTAATAACATGCAATAAGTAGTCGAGACCAATCCGCATTTTAAATACCTTAACGGGGTGGGAAGGGTAGATATGAATATGATGACCACACGATAATGTCACGTGTAGTGCCTCATTGAGGAGTGATTACCGGACATTGTGTGGGGTGATCCATATTTTCAATAAACCTAGGACCCCCTTTCCTTTATTCTTCATTTCTTTTTTTCTTTTAGCATTTTAACTCCTTATTTAAAAATCAGCTTTTCTAATTGTTCTTTCAAACTTTATTTACTTTCAAACCATTATGTGTTGAAATCCCCTCTTATTTGAGCCTTGTATTCCTATATATTAATTGCACATCAATTCACAATAATTATCTGGCCGGGAACCACGCTAGTGGATTCTGAGGGGTGCCTAACACCTTCCCCTTAGAATAATTTCAAGCCCTTACCCTATCTCTGGTTATTCATTCAAACTCAGAGTTGAATCTCTATTGGTGTCCTAATGCACCTCAATCATTAGGTGGCGACTCTTCAAATGCAAACCCAGTTCCCAAAAGGAACAATTTGTCCCTCCGTGCCTTTCCCCCTCGAGTTGTTTGCTCAAGGGTACGAGTCTAAAACTCCATAGAAACATTACTCTATTTAACTGTGCATGCATTATAGTCAAACCTAGCCGAGTCAGTTATGTTGTCCGCATAATGACTCTTTTAGATAGCCTTGTCCAAAGTCCACTGGGTTTCCCTAAAATCGAAACGGACATCATCACGTTATATGCATTTATTTGGAGAATTAAATGTTTTTATGCCAATTGTTGATATTAAATAGTCGAGTCCGGTGAGAGTAAGTGGCTAACCCTTTTGTCTTGTAGAAATACGAGGCACGAAGTCCCCATATTCAGCATAGTCACCAACATCCACCCAAAACTGTTAAGCTGGTGGGAGAATCTTCACTCTAGTGATCAAACTCTTGTCCGAAAATATTTGGGAAACCTACCTTCCCTTCTGGAAATCCAACCCAACAACAAGATCATAGAAACTGCTACTTTGATCTAGGATTGTGAGAGGTCCATATTCCGCTTTGGGGATATTGAAATGACACCCTCGCTAGAAGAAATATGAGGATTGGCCAGTATACCATGGGAAATTCCGGGTTTTTAATTCTTGAGAACTGCAAGGGCAGAGCTTCCTCAAAATGATGGGTCTGAAGAAGAATCCAGAACTGACATGTCTGAAAGAATCTTATATCCCTTTGACAATTTGTATGAGAGGTATGGTCACATCAAATCCTACCGTAACTATTTTGATGAGTTTGCCATCACATCATTGGGGCATATTCACCAAAGAATCTTCGTCTTCATATTTTGTTTCCTGGGTGTAGACATGTGATTTTTGACCCTCCCCAAGATTTTTCATATTTTAGCATTTAAATATTTAGTTTAGGTCTAATATAGCTATTTCAACTAATTTTAACTCTTTTACATTATTTTTATCACAAAAATTGAAAATACAAAAAAAGAGTTTCAACATTTATTTTTAATATTAATAGTTTATCAATCTCAATTAATATTTTTTTAATATTTTATAGTTATTTAAATTAGATTTTCAGCTTGCTTTTGGCCCAATTTTATAAATTTCAGAGCCCAATTCAAATATGAGCCCAAAGTTCAACAACCCAACCCAATACCCCATCAACACCCATAAGACCTTCTTCTTAACTTATTATACAAGAACACAAAAAAAAGCCCTAGGGGAGAACTTGAGAAAACCATGGCTGCCTTCTTCTTCTTCTTTAGCTAAGACTCAACAAGACACAAAAGAAGTCAACCTAGCCATCTCCATCTTTAACCAAAATAAAGAAGAAGCATCAGTCCGATCTAAAAAACAAAAACCAAAGACCTTCATCTTAATCTGAACCAAACGGACCCCTGTACTTCGAAGATCAGCGCCTGAACCAATATGACCTCCCTTGTCCTTCATCTTCTTCAACACTGATACACATACGCCATGATAGAAGAGCTTCATCTAATTTTTCAATGAGGTACTAAAAATCGATTCTAGACTCAAAAAATCAGAGACAGCGCCCATCTTTCTTCTTCAACCTCTTGGACGCACAACAGAGGATGGTCCTCCATAGCCAACAACTCCCCTTCTTCTTCCGCCCAACCCCAACCAAAATGAACCCTTCCATCATCTTTTTCTTTATCAAGTTTTGAATTAGCTATGATTGGTGTTCAATACCATCACTACACAATCACAATCGAAGTTCGAGTTCCGAAAGTCCGACGAGGTTCGGTCAGTCTTTCAATCCGTCGAGGTCGTTCGAGGTTCCAGTTCGTCGCTTATCAAATTCCTGTTACTTTTGTGTTTCAAGGCTGCCGCAGTTCAGTCGTAGTTCAATTCGAGCTCCCTGTTGCTCTAATAATTGGAGTGGATTATTGCTAGAGGTTCTAATTAAAAGTGGAGAAGTTTTTACTTTAATTGAGGTCCATTTCTTATCCCTCTCTTCTTCAACTCAGTGTGCTTTTACAATTATTCTGATGGAATGATGCATTCTTGTGCCTATTTTTATGAGATTATCTATATATTTGTTTGGATGGGATTCATACTAATCTATTATTAAATTCTTGTTAGATTAAGGACTAAAGAAATTTGTGATTGTTCGATCATTAATTTATTGCTAAGTCTAATTAAGATAAAGAAGGAAAAATAATGAACTAAGGATATGGATTTAATGGATCATGGAGTGACCTTTTTTTTGTCTTCAGTTTTAATCCGACACTAGTTATTCACAGGTATTAGGCCTCTCTGCTCTTATATAGTTTATTTGTCTTAGATATTTTGTAGTTTTATTAATTGTTAGAAAGATATAGCATCACACATAGGTAAAGGTAATTGGCATTTTTGTAGCTTTGAATGTGGGAATTTGGACACCTAGAATGGACAAATTGAATTTATCATGTTAATTGTTTTACTTTACTTGCTCGACCCGCTAGTAGCATGTTAGGCGACCACACTAGGATAATCAAGCTTTAGGTCTTGTTATTTCTTTTGAGGCGAGGGATCGTTCCTTTAGTTGAATATATTCGGGGAATGGCCCAAGAAATTTGTATATATTTTTATCCGGGGTATGCCCGAAGTATTTGTATTTGAAGGCCATCGATGGAACATTTGAGGAAACATAGAATAGCATTTTTACTTTTATTTTTATCAGGTGGGATGACCTCGAACCTCTTTTGATTAATATAAAATCTTTTTGTGTTTTTTTACCTCAACCTGAATATTTTTAAGGCCGACTAGATCGAGTGTGCACCCGTACTAGCTACGGGACTTGGGGAGTGCCTAACACCTTCTCCTCGATTCAAATAAACTCCCTTACCCGAATCTCTGGTGCAGACTTAGTTTTAGAAGTCTCAAGTGTTTTTTGAAAGGAAAAATTATTTTTAGAAAAAACGGTGACTTGACACACCGAAATCAAAGTCAGGTGGCGACTCTGATTCATTTTCCTTTTGAATACAATTCTTTGTCACTTTCAAAAATTGAAAACCTTTTTTGAGCTTTACTAAAGTCCTTTTATTTAATTTAAGAGGGTTAAGTAGAGGTTTTTTAATAAAAATGGGTGTGATATCTCTGGCGACTCTGCTGGGGATTTGCAGGTTCAAGCTAGTACTTGATCTTGTGTGCTTTTTGGATGTTCGGTTGAGGTTTTAATGTGTTTTGTTTGCTTTATTTGATTTTATTTAGCTTATGTTGTTTTATTATTTACTGGTTGCTTATTTGTTTACAGTTTTCTTTTTATGTGTTTATTTCTTTATAGCTGTCATCATTTGCATAACCCCAAGTCTTCTTCCTGCAACAAGTCTTTCGGAGTATGTTTGAGCGTACACAACCTTTTTGTGAGTCACCCATGTCTTTAGGGGGGTGGCGTGGGAGCATGGAGTGGGCGGACAGCTAGAGCAGCCGCCATCGACCACGTGCCGCCCCGAATTGCCTTGTCTAGTGAACCCCAAACGTAGGTCAGCTTTTAGGTCATGCTTATTTGCATCATATCATTTAAACCTACCAGGGTTCAGTCCCAGACGCCGTGTCCCGTTGTAGGAGGCGTATCCAAATTATGTCAAAATGGGCTTATGGACCTAAAAGACATTTAATCATCCCTATGTACTACATACTGCATCTCTTTAAGGGTAAATCAGTCATTTGGCGGACCAAGGATATTTGAGCGCGAAATATAAAATGAAGCAAGCAGGGCCCACTCGCATTTTTCTTCCATAGTCTTTCAAAAATAAAAAAATTTGAAAATAAAAAATCCAAAAATATTTTACACTTTTCCATCATTTTCCAAAAAAGGAAAAAGAAAAAGAGAAATAGAAAATCCAAAAAGATTTTACACTTCTCCATTATTTTCCAAAAATTCAAAAAAATTGAAAAAGGAAATCCAAAAAAATTTTATATTTTCCATCATTTTCCCAAAAATTCAAAAAACGAGAAAAATAAAACCCAAAAAGATTTTATATTTTCCATCATTTTCCCAAAAATTCAAAAAATATGGTTTTTCCAAATTAGTTGCATTTTTTTAAAGGCTTTCTCCCATGTCCAATCTTCCCGAACTACGCTAACCTGATTCTCGCCTCTTGGGGAAGAATACGTAGGCAACCCACATAGGGTCCGGTCTTCCTAGTGAGTCTTAGGTTCTTGGTTTTGCGGGGTCTTAGCCAAATCTTGCATGTTTAGCCACTTTTGGCCACATCGACCATTCTTGCAAAATGCGGTCATTTTCGCAAAGTGGATTGTTAACCGATATCTTAGAATTTTGAGTCCACAACTAGGTGTAATATTAATTTAAGGTCCTTCCTTTTTGAGTTTGCATCTTTAGCCACTTTTGGCCATATCGGTCGTTTTTGCAAAATGGGTCATTTCTGCAAATTAATTTTGGGCCATGATTATCGAAAGTTTGAATCCATATAAGCTTTAGTGAGGTATTTCCATGTCTTTGAGGTCACCTTTTTTGAGTTTTTCATTAATAGCCACTCTTGGCCATGTAGATTAATTTTTAAAAATAGCCAATCATGTCTTGCATGTGTCTAATTGGAGGTGTGGTCTCACATAGTGTCTCGAGTCATTTAATCTGTTTGGTCTTATTTTTCTCATTTAGGTATGGATTCATTTACCATAGCTCGAGCACGACAAATGCCTCAGGACTATCACATTTGGGAGTTATTTGAGGAAACTTTTTATTTTTGAGTCTATTTTATATTATTTTTGCTTTCTAGTCTTGTATGGTAGTATTCAATCATTTAGTTGGTGTCAGAGCTGTCGTAGTATAGTTTAGTTTGCCGAGTCTCTCATTATCGTACCTCATGTTTTGTATTTGAAAACCGAAAAAAGTTATAAATGAAAAATCCAAAAAGATTTTTGTTTTTTAGTTTATTTTGTCCGTTACTTTTTTCAGAACTACGTTTTTTCTGATTCATGAGGGACATGATACATAGGCAACCTACATAGGGTTCAATCGAATCATTTTTCTAAAACTAAAAAAAAAGAAAAAAGAGACGAAATTGTGGATGTGAGAAATGAGAGGAAAGAAAAGAGTGACAATTAAAAATAAAAAGAGAGGAAGGAAAATGAGCAAGCCAAGAAGTGCTAGAAAAGAAAGAAAAGAGAAGGTTGAAGTGAACAAAATTGGGATGATGCCAAATGACATTCGTACCCTCAAAGCCATTCTAGAACCGTTAACTGTGACTAAAGGCATTGCACACAATGTGATATTTCTATCTGATAAATGCCCTCACGCTAACATGTTGGCCTTGTTTTGATCCTCTTTGTTACTTCCATTGTTATTATAACAAAGGGTGGTTAGTTTGTGGCACTTTGGTGATTCGTCCATACAACACCAGAAAGCACAAGACAGTCATGGCTAGCAAATAAACGGACACTGGGGTTGTACACCCACCAAGGGAGATTGTAGGATTAGAATCGGAACTGAAAGAGGAGGTCCAAAGGTTGAAACGACAGATGGCAGAAATATATCAATCTTGGATTAGGGGGCATCCTCCACCTTCATTCCCTACTAACTACATTGAAAACCCTGCAACTATCACACCACTATCACAAGCCCAGGTGCCCAATACCGTTGACCTTTCTCCTCAATATGCACCGGGCTTTACCCCTTACCACAATTACCAAGGCAGTTCCTCCCAAACTTTTCATGTTCCACCAGCCGAAACAACCGCATTTCCAGCTCCAGATACCCAGTACTATTCCCCGGAACCCACCTTCAAAGTCCAGATCCTTACTCCTTTACTCCCCATTTTGAGCCTCATGTTGAAATTGATAAACTACCTAAGAACGTACATCAAAAGGAGATATTTAGGAAGGTAAAGTGTTTGGATCAATCATTGAGAAATATTCAAGGGTTAGGAAGCCAGGTGAGTGTGGCTTATAAGGATTTGTGTTTGTTTCCTGATGTCCAACTGCCTGCCGAGTTCAAGATGACCAAGTTTGACTTGTATGATGGACATGGGGATCCTGTTGCTCATCTGAGAGGTTATTGCAGTAAAATGAGAGGCCCCAAGGGAAAAGACAAATTACTGATGGCGTACTTCTGCCAGAGTCTGAGTGGGGCAGCTCTAGAATGGTACACCTGCCAGGACGCCCGCAGGTGGTACACATGGGACGATTTGGCTCAGGAATTCGCTCGGCATTTTCAGTACAATATGGACATTATCCCGGATCGCCTATCCTTGACCAAGATAGAGAATAAACCCAATGAAAGTTTCACGGAATATGGTTTCAGATGGAGAGAGCAAGCCATGCCAATCAATCCTCCGATGGAAGAAGATGAGATGGTTGAATACTTTCTTCAAGTCTTGGAGCCTACTTGCTTCAGACATTTGATCTCAGCCATTGGTAAGCCTTTCAATGATGTGGTAAAGATGGGAGAAATGATGGAAGAGGGACTAAAGTCAAGAAAGATAATGAGCTATTCTGCCTTAAAAGCAACAACACAAGCGATTCAAAATGACACAGGAAGCTCGCCGGGTTAGAAGAAACATGATGATGTTTCCATGGTTGTCTCAAGATCACGACATGGCCCAACGGGCTCGCCTCACCAATCTACTCAGCCTCGACCCCAACCCCAACTCCAAACCTGTCCTCAGGCTCCACATAATCTACCTCAATACTATCCTCCTAACACCGCCCAGTCATTTGTTTAACCAATGGGTCACTCCTTATGGCAAGTACCAGCACCGTATAATACTCTTTCGCCTTCACAACATTTTCGAGCACCCAAAAACCCTAGGAAACAGGGACATAGAGGGGAACAAAGGCAAAGAAATTGTTTCACTCCAATAGGAGAATCCTAAACAAGTTTGTTTCAAAAGTTGAAACACTCTGGCCTGATTGAGCCGCTCCTCGGCTATACTCCAGACCCGTATGAAAAAGGTTTTGATCCTACTGTGTGGTACATGTACCACTCTAATGTCCAAGGGCATAGCATTGAAGGTTGTCGTTCTTTGAAAAGGGATATAGAAAGAATGATTCAAGAAGGGATAATTGTGGTCTAGGATAGTGACACCCAAAATATCACACAGAATCCTTTATCTGCACATGATGATGCACACTTTGTGGGGGAGATGCGTGGTGACACGGAGTTTGAGAATCCTCTTGGGAACTTGCTGACTGTAGTTAATGATATTGAAATTGGTGAAGGTCCTAGTAATTTTTATGTGCAATCTAGTGGCTAAGATGTTGAGCTTGGTAGTTGAAAAGGCACTCCTTTCTTGGCTTGCCAGGGAAGAGTTTCGTTGGTTTATTTTGTTGTCATTTCTGTTTATCCGGGTTATTTCAGGGTTGTAATCCAATTATTGTCTTGTGGCTCAAACGCTTCTTCTTTTCATTTTGTCTAGTTTGTTTAGCTGTAGTAACTCGTCTAGTGTTATTTAGGATTGTTCCAAGGTAGTAACCCATGTATATTTTGCTTGTCTTGTTCAAACCCTTTTCATCATCTGTCTAATATAGTCTCCTATTTTCTGTTAGTTCTAGTCAGTTTTTGTTTAGGTCATTTTTTCTTTTATAGTTCTTTTCATGACGACTCTAGTGACATGACATGCACGCATAATTCTCAGCATGGTCTTGAAAGTTAGTCTAATCATGAAGCAATGACATGGTTTCGAACATGATAAAAGAGGCATTTGAGGAAACAAGTAGAGATTCGCAAATTCTGAGACGACTTGAAGCTTGAATTGAATGAAACTGAGGCAGTAAGTCTGGAAAATCAAGAGGTTGATAAGAGCATACAACAAGGAAATTCCTCTCAAGCAGTTTGAGGCAAATCAGTTAGTGGTGAAATGCATTATTCCACATCAAGATAAGGTTGAGTCAAGTCTGCATGGAACTGGCAAGGATCAGTCAATGGGATAAAGGTATTGCCCATTGGCACTTTTTGTTTGTGTTGATGCCATCAATAAATACTATGTGCGATTTGATTGCTTATCTTTGATTGCATGTTTGTACTTGGTATTCTTGATGCTTGGTATGACAAAGGCATTTTATTCTGCTACCCAAACACTTTTATCCTTTGCTACCCATTTTGAGCCCTAGTTTTTTGTTTCATACCCCTTTTTTGGAATCAGAAATAGAGTTAGAAATTAGAAAAAGAAAATAAATGAGAAAAAGAATAATAAAAAAGAGAAAAAGAAAAAAAGAGAAAAAGGAGAAAAAAGGAAAAAAGAGAAAAGGAAAAGAAAAAGGAAATATAATAATAACTTTGTCTTTTGAACTACGTTCGACCTGATTCTTGACACCTCAAGATACGTAGGCAACCTTATGGTTCGGTCGCACCAAATAAAATATCTCATAATACCCCAAAGTCGAGAGTGGAGCAAATTTTCTTAGAAATCCCATAGAATAAAATCCCCAGACTCCAGAAACTGGGACATAATTTTTAATTTTGCCCAAAAGATCTGATTCCAAAAGTTGTAATTTTGAACCCTTTCATCTTAAATTATTTTGAGCCTTCATGCCACCCTTTCTTTCCAACCTTGTCCGAAATCCTACATTACGATCCAAAGAAAGACCTTCCGACCAATCTTTGAGGATGCCAAATCAAGTGTGTGGTAAAAGCATGGTATTCTTGGATCATGGGTAATACCTTGTTCTCAGCACAAAGAGAGAAAATGATAAGATGAGAGAGTCTTATCGGTGAAAACCCTCATGGGCACCGTAAGGCGACGGTGAGTTGAGAAAAAGAGCAAAATGAGAGAAGCTTGATGGTGAAAACCCTTCAGGGCACTACAAGTTGACTTGATATTATGGATCATATGGGACAATTGAAGCGGTGAAGCCCAGTTTCACAGCGAAAAGGTACAACACGAGTTGAATATTAGACTTGCTTAACAGATTAGGCCACTTTAATCCAAAATGCATGTCACAGTCATTAGAGTTGGTATCTACATCTGATAAGTTTCTACTTTGTAATTTTTTATTAGGTATCATCTCTTTCCATTTTCCCTTATTTTGTTCCTCTTGTTTTGTTTGAGTCCCTTCTTGAGTCTGTTTTGTCAGAACAAGTAAAGAAATGACTTCAAAATCTACTACCAGCTTTCCAATTACACAAAGCAGAGTCTAGCTAGCACATCAAAATGGCATAAGTCAGGAAAGAACAGTATGCACACTGAGTTGATAACAATTAACATGCATTGGGATTCATGTGAAATGCATAGGTTCGGTAAATGTCAATTCATGAGCAAAATGCAACAGATAGACGATATTGGGATCGAATGGAGTGGAGGTGTTTTATGTGATAAGGGTTGAAAGAAAATGGGTAGTCGATAACAGGCAGGGTCTTCCAAGTTGAAATCAAAGTTATCTTGGCAAGTGCAGAAGCAGCCGCCTTTAAGGTCAAGGCCACAAACTAACCACCATGTTTTAAACTCACAAGTTTTCTTTTTCTGAAATAGGGATGAAAGCTATGTTCATATCAAAGCTTGAATTTTTTAGGTGTAATGTCCCAATTCTACTTCCGCAAAGGCTATTGAGAAGATCACACATCACCTGTAGGAGAAGCACTTCCTAGTTTGGGCCTGTCAAGTTATATTTTATTTTAGGAGACGCACTTCCTAAACTGAAGTTTCACCCCTAGGAGACGCACTTCCTAGTCTTGGTTTTTCAGGTTATATTTTATTTTAGGAGACACACTTCCTAAATTGAAGTTTCACCCCTAGGAGACGCATTTCCTAGTATGGTTTTTTCAGGTTATATTTTTGTTTTAGGAGACGCACTTCCTAAATTGCAGTTTCACCCTAGGAGACGCACTTCCTAGTCTGGGGTTTTCAGATTATATTCTCGTTTTAGGAGACGCACTTTCTAAATTGAAGTTTCACCCCTAGAAGATGCACTTCCTAGTCTGGGATTTTCAGGTTATATTCTCGTTTTAGGAGACGCACTTCCTAAATTGAAGTTTCACCCCTAGGAGACGCACTTCCTAGTCTGGGTTTTTTCAGGTTATATTCTCGGTTTAGGAGATGCACTTCCTAAATTGAAGTTTCACCCCTAGCAGACGCACTTCCTAGTCTGGGTTTTTCAGGTTATATTCTTGTTTTAGGAGGCACACTTCCTAAATTGAGATTTTACCCTAGGAGACGCACTTCCTAGCTAGCTTGAGTCATTGAAATTTCACCCCTAGGAGATGCACTTCCTAGTCTGGGTCATTCAGGTCATATTTTCATTTTAGGAGACGCACTTCCTAAATTGAGATTTTAGCCTTAGGAGATGCACTTCCTAGTTTTGGGTCATTTAAGCTTATTCCTAGGAGACTCAATTCCTAGCTTGAGTCATTGAACTTTCACCCCTAGGAGATACACTTCCTAGTCTGGGTTTTTCAGGTTATATTCCTGTTTTAGGAGACGCACTTCCGAAATTGAGATTTCACCCCTAGGAGATGCACTTCCTAGTTTTAGGTCATTTGAATTTATTCCTAGGAGACGCACTTCCTAATTTGAGTCATTGAAGTTTCACCCCTAGGAGACACACTTCCTAGTCTAGGTCTTTCAGGTTATATTTTTGTTTTAGGAGATGCACTTCCTAAATTGAGATTTTACCCCTAGGAGACGCACTTCCTAGTTTGGGTTATTTGAGTTCATATCTAGGAGACGCACGTCCTAGTTTAAGTCATTGAAGTTTCACCCGTAGGAGACGCACTTCCTAGTTTGGGTCTTCCAGGTGATATTTTTGTTTTAGGAGACGCACTTCCTAAATTGAGATTTTACTCCTAGGAGACACACTTCCTAGTTTAAGTCATTGAAGTTTCACCCCTAGGAGACACACTTCCTATTCTGGGTCTTTCAAGTGATATTTTTGTTTTAGGAGACGCACTTCCTAAATTGAGATTTTACTCCTAGGAAACGCACTTTCTAGTTTTGGTTCATTCAAGTTTTACCCCTAGGAGACAGAATTCTTAGTTTGGGTTATTCATGTTTTATTATTAGTAGACGCATTTGCTAGTCAAAGTTTTTTGGTTTTACTCATAGGAGACGCACATCCTAGTCGAGCCTTTAGTTTTACTCTCATCATTGCATCAATAGCATATGTGATTTATAGTTTTGATAACAACTCACAAATCTTCCTAGTGCAAACTGGGGCAGAAAATTTTGTTTGTTTTGTTGTTTTAATTGCAGGCACCCACCTGGAGAACAAGGGAATACATTTCAAGTTTCAAGTCAGTAGCAGGCACCCACCAGGAGAACAAGGGAAGTCATTTCAGAATTCAATTCAAGTTAGAAGTAGCAGAAGCTTGCGGCAAAAATGCGAGTCAACAATCCGAGGTGACCAAGGCTCAAGACGTGGTTGAAGTTATGTATGGCCTTGATCCGAAAAGCTGAAGAAGAATGAACTAGGACCTACAACTAGCAAATGTCAAGGTTCAAATCAAAAGTCTGCATGAACAACCATTCAAGACTCAAGTTCAAGCTTTAGAAGACTTATAGTTAGGAATCTTGTAACTCATAGTTGACAGGATTAGTTAGTCTTTTTAATTTTTTTTTTATTTTGATGTAATAACGGGACCACGTACCGGAATCTCGACGGAACGACACCTCAATCGGCTCTCCACCTTGGTATACTCCATCACTATTCCTACTTCTGAACTACACGTGACATGATTCCTTTATAGCCAAGGATATGTAGGTAGCTCAGATACCAGGGGTCGATCACATTCTCTTCCTTTCTTTTAGATTTTGGTCTCTCTAAATAAGGGCCGGGTCAAAAAACCTGTCTAGTCATTCTTTGTATGAAAATACTTCATATTTTGAGTCAAAGAGGGGCAACTGTAGACATGTGATTTGTGACCCTCCCCAAGATTTTTCATATTTTAGCATTTAAATACTTAGTTTAGGTCTAATATAGCTAATTCAACTAATTTTGACTCTTTTATATTATTTTTATCACAAAAATTAAAAAATACAAAAAAAGAGTCTCAATTTTCATTTTTAGCTTTTATTTTTAATATTAATAATTTATCAATCTCAATTAAGAGTTTTTATATTTTGTAGGTATTTAAATTAGATTTTCAGCTTGCTTTTGGCCCAATTTTGTAAATTTTGGAGCCCAATTCAAATATGAGCCCAAAATTCAACAACCCGACCCAATACCCCATCAACACCCATCAAACCTTCTTCTTAACTTATTATACAAGAACACAAAAAAAATCTAGGGTAGAACTTGAGAAAACCATGGCTGCCTTCTTCTTTTCTTTAGCTAAGATTCAACTAGACACAAAAGAAGCCAACCTAGCCATCTCCATCTTTAACCAAAAGAAAGAAGACGCAACAGCAGTCCGATCTAGAAAACAAAAACCAAGGACCTTCTTCTTCATCTGAACCAAATGGACCCCTTAGTTCGAAGATCAACGCTCGAACCAATAGGACCTCCATTGTCCTTCATCTTCTTCAACACTGATACACATATGCCATGATAGAAGAGCTTCGGCTCTTTTCTTCAAAGAGGACCTAAAAATCGATTCTAGACTAAAAAAATCAGAGGCAACGCCCGTATTTCTTCTTCAACCTCTTGGACGCATAATAGAGGATGGTCCTCCATAGCTAGCAACTCCCCTTCTTCTTTTGCCCAACCCCAACCAAAACGACCCCCTCCATCATCTTCTTCTTTATCAAGTTTTGAATTAGCTTGGATTGGTGTTCAATACCATCGCTGTGCAATCGCAATCGAAGTTTGAGTTCAAAAAATCCGACGAGGTTGGGTCAGTCTTTCAATCTGTTGAGTTCGTTCGAGGTTCCATTTCATCGCTTATCAAAGTCCTGTTACTTTTGTGTTTCAAGGCTGCCGCAGTTCAGTCATAGTTTGATTCGAGCTCACTGTTGCTCTAATAACTGGAGCGGATTATTGCTGGAGTTTCTAATTAAAAGTGGAGAAGTTTTTACTTTAATTGAGGTCCATTTCTTATCCCTCTCTTCTTCAACTAAGTGTGCTTTTACAATTATTCTGATGTAATGATGCATTCTTGTGCCTATTTGTATGAGATTATCTATATATTTGTTTGGATGGGATTCATACTAATCTAATGTTAAATTCTTATTAGTTTAAGGACTAAAGAAATTTTTGTTTGTTCGATCATTAATTTATTGCTCAGTCTAATTAAGAAAAAGAATAAAAAATAATGAACTAAGGATATGGATTTAATAGATCATGGAGTGACCATTTTTTTGTCTTCAGTTTTAATCTGATACTAGTTATTCACAGAGATTAGGCCTCTCTGCTCTTATATAGTTTATTTGTCTTAGATATTTTGTAGTTTTATTAATTGTTAGAAAGATATAGCATCACACATAGGTAAAGGTAATTGGCATTTTGTAGCTTTGAACGTGGGAATTTGGACACCTAGAATGGACAAATTGAATTTATCATGTTAATTGTTTTACTTTACTTGCTCGACCCGCTAGTAGCATGTTAGGTCGACCACACTTGGGTAGGCAAGCTTTAGGTCTTGTTTTTTCTTTCGAGGTGAGGGGTCGTTCCTTTAGTTGAATATATCCGGGGAATGCCCCAAGAAATTTGTATATATTTTTATCCGAGGTATGCCCCGAAGTATCTGTATTTGAAGGTCAACGATGGAACACTTTGAGGAAACATAGAATAGCATTTTTAATTTTATTTTTATTAGGTGGGATGACCTCGAACCTATTTTGATTGCTTATTTTCTTTTTGTGTTTTCTTACCTCAACCTGAAAATTTTAAAAGTCGACTAGATTGAGTGTGCAACCGTACTAGGTACGGGATTTGGGGAGCGCCTAACACCTTCTCCTCGATTCAAATGAACTCCCTTACCCGAATCTCTTATGCAGAATTAGTTTTAGGAGTCTCAAGAGTTTGTTGAAAGGAAAATTATTTTTAGAAAAAAGGTGACCTGACACACCGAAATCAAAGTTAGGTGGCGACTCTGAGTCATTTTCCTTTTGAATACAATTTTTTGTCACTTTCAAAAATTGAAAAACCTTTTCGAGCTTTACTAAAATCCTTTTATTTAATTTAAGAGGGTTAAGTAGAGGTTTTTGAAAAAACATGGGTGTGACACTGGGGATGATAGTTTTTCCAATGAAGAAGGCAAGGATCCATACCAGGCTGGCTATGGTAACTAAAACTCTAATGGAGGGAATTGGTGGGCAACCATTCAGTATTGTGCCCATGATCATTACCAAGCCTTGGAGAAGTGTCAACGTGGAGCCAAACACTTCGAGGGCTACAATTTGCTACTCCAGCTCTGGCTCTTGGAGCATCTCCAAAGGGGTGAATACCGACAAGAGATTCAGCGAAGGGACTGGGATGATCATATAGCCTTCCATCATCCATGGCGAATGAATTACATGCCCAACATGTTCGCTCAGCCAGAAGACACCAAGGGATGGGTAGAGCTGTTTGATAATCTAACTAAGGGTCAGGTACAATGGATGTTCGAATGGTTCCCTACCGAGGAGTTCATTGCCCGCTCCAGGGATGAACCATTTTTGATACTGATCAGTCTGAGAGGAACGTACCCTTACGCCCCTCTCTGAGTTATGAGGAAAGCTGGTAGGAAGCAGGTTGTACCCAGGGTCGACAAGTTGAGTCATTTCCGGGCTGATTTCCAAGATGATGATAGCCCTAACAAGTGCCAGGCTCAACATATGTGGCACTGCAAAATCATCTTGGGAAGGGACACCATCAAGCCAGATAGATACCATGTTGGTTGTGCTCCTTACTATTCAGGATGGTTGGAAGATAATCATAATGGTCTAGGCCAGCCCGGATTTGTTCGAGGTCATAGGATCATAGATGAAAAGGCCGAGGCACGGGTCAAATACAATCAACTGCGCAAGAGGATTCGGGAATATGAAACGAGCACCATGAGACACAAGAAGCCAACCAAAAGTTGATCGAGGAGTGGAAAGACATGGCTGTCAGTGCCAACAAATGACTGGGATACTTGGAGTGGGGCATAGTGGAGCTCGAAAGGAAATTCCTCACAAGAATCAAGGATTGCCAAAATGCTTAAGGAAATGAGGGTGGACATCTAGCCATAGCCTACCTATTGCTGGGACTTCACGAGCTAGGGAAGTTGTTCGATGGAGCCAAGGATGTCGAATCTAGGGAAGGTCCTTCTGGGACCAAATAAATATGAGTTTTTCTTTTGCTTTATGAAATGTAATAAGGCCAATGGCCACTAGTGACTTTTATTTCCTATTATTTATTGTCGATTTGGGATTCGTCTAATTTTTATCAATAAAATGAGGCATTTAGCATTCTAAGTTCTCCAAATCAATTTGTCGCTAGGCCTACCTCGGGCATAAAGGGGTTCCCAAATTAGGACACGATTTACATTCTGCACTATGTGTTTAAATATCGCAATATTTTATAATCCTCACTAACTTGTTACCTTTTTGTTTTTACTTTTTATTTTATTCCGCTCCCCAAAGATTAGTTTGTGCACTCTGGCAACATCATCTTATCTCACGAGATCTAGGGGCCCTCCACCCACTCCTCCTCTTAGTCCTGTAAAAAACAAGAACAAAAGGAAGATGGAAGATTTGAACAACGCTAGAAAGGAGAACTCAACTGAATGGGTAAATGTCACTCACGCCCATGGTACTCAGGTTTCTAAAGAAAATGTATCCCAACTCGAACAAAAACTATTGAAATTCCAAGAAGAGCTTGATCAGGTTCAGAATCTAGCAAATCTGTCATTTTCATTCACCACTTCAGATGTTAATTTCCCAAACGCTCAGAACCCTACACCTCCACAGAAAATCCCGAAACAACAAAACCATCCCGCTCTTCACCACCACTGCAACGCCTACCATACCTCAAACAACATCCCGCTGCTCGTCCCAGAACTCCAAAACTCCACAAATGACCACCTACATGCCCACCATAACACCCCCATCTACATGGAGACCATGCCACACTCCACCCAACCCATATCAAGAACACTCGAGTCTAATAATAAAGACTTGCTCATCAGGAACTTGGCTGGAGAACTTAAGAAATTGACCAGCCGGATTCAAGACGTCGAAGAAAGCAAGGGAGTTGAGGGGATAAACTATGAAGATCTTTGCATATAACCCGATATCGAACTGCTCGAGTGGTACAAACCTCCGAAGTTCGAAATATTCGATGGTATAGGGGATCCGAGAGTCCATTTGTGAACATACTATGACAAGCTAGTTGGAGTAGGGAAGGACGAGAGAATCCACATGAAGCTTTTCATGAGGAGTCTGAAAGGAGATGCTCTGTCTTGGTACATTAGCCAAGATCCAAAGAAATGGTCAAACTGGGTAGGTATGGCATCCGACTTTATGGAGAGGTTAAGGTTCAACACAGAGAATGCGCCGGATGTGTTCTACATTTAGAATCAAAAGAAGAAGCCTACAGAAACATTTCGCGAGTATGATACTTGCTGGAGGTCTGAATCTACTAAGGTTAGACCTACCTTAGAAGAGGAACAAAAGAACAAATTCTTTGTCCGGGCACAAGACCCACAGTATTATGAAAGGCTGATGATGATTGAGAGCCACAAATTTTCTGACATTATCAAGCTGGGAGAAAGGATCGAAGAGGGCATCAAAAGCGGTATGGTTATGAACTTCGAGGATTTGCAAGCTACAAATAAGGCCTTACAGTCTGGTGGTGTTTCCAAGAAAAAGGACGTAGGAGCCGCAATGGTTGCACAAAGAACCAAATCTCCCATCAAATACCAAATCTACCCAATGCCTCCACTCACATATCAGCCTACCCCGAACTAGCAAGCACCCTCACCCTCTTAGCAAACTCCACCACCCACTTATAAATCACCTCCACCTCCCAGATATCAACCTACTTCACCCAGATATTCGCAACCCGCACATGTTTACCAAGCCTACAATGCTCAACCATCCCAGTATCAATCACCTTTTGCACGCCAAAAATTCCCTAGACCTCGACCAAATTTGGATCGCAGACTTCCTAAATAGTATACAACCATTGCTGAACCCACTGACTAGTTGTACGAGAGACTCAAAACTACTGGTTATGTCACCCCTATCCCTTCTGTAACTCCTAAGAACCCTTCTTAATAGGTTAACTCAAACAAATCTTGTGCATACCATTCAGGCATGAAAGGACACACCACCGATGAATGTCGTTCTTTGAAGGAAAAGATCCAGGCTCTGATTGATAACATGATTATTGTGGTGAAGGAACCCATTCCGAATGTTCTCAATAACCCTCTTCTAGACCATAAGGGTGGAGGCGTTCACATGATTGAAATAGAGGATGATTGGGATCCTGAGGGATCAATCAGTTTGATTGCAGAAGGTGATAACCCAAAGAAGCCTATAGTTATCCTTAATCCAATCATAGTCCAGATTTAGCCATATGGAGACACTGAGGTAAATATGTACGTACCACTAGAGTTTGAAACAAAGTCATCTGCAAAGACACCAGCGCCAATTAAGGTCGAATTCGTATCTCCAGCAAGTGCACCTACACCATTTGAAGTTTCCGTTCTACCACCCAAGTCACATGCGCCATTCGGAGTAAAAATAGCCATGCCGATCTCAGTGGCGATGTTGACCATAATGCCATTCCATACAAAGGCCATACCATGGGACTATACAGCCGAGGCAAGAAGGAAAGACAATGTTAGGTTCAAGGAAACTGTTACCGCACAGGGTATGACGAGAACTGTTAGGGTCTATACCCCGAAACACTTAGCTGAGTCAAGCAAGTAGGCCTCTAATCGGTCACCCATCATTGGGACAGGTCTAGACGATATTTAGAAAAAGATATAGGCCAAGGAATACTCGGTCATCGACCAGTTGAACAAAACACCAGCACATATCTCCATACTTGCTTTGCTACAAAATTCTGAGGCACACAAGAATGCTCTGTTGAGAGTGCTGAGTGAAGCATATGTGCCAAGCAATATCACTGGTGGGGAAATGGCCAACATGGTAGGATAGGTATTGGAAAGTCACAAAATTACTTTTCATAAGGATGAGCTACCACCTGAAGGATTGGGACACAACAAAGCACTACATATCACTGTGCAATGCGAGGACTACTTCATCACCAGGATCCTGATTGATGGGGGTTCCAGCCTTAACATTTGTCCATTGGTTACACTCAAGAAATTGGGCAGTGGATTGCACGAGATAAAGGACGGAGCTATCAACATGAAAGCCTTCAACGGTTCCCAAAGGTCCACCATTGGGGAAATTAGTCTGTGCTTACAAATGGGACAACCTTGGTTCAATGTTGATTTCCAAGTGATAGACGTGCCAACATCTTACAATCTGCTGTTGGGACAGCTATGGATTCATGCTGCCGAGGCTATAGCATCAACATTGCATCAGGCAGTAAAGTTTGAATGGAACCACCAGGAAGTGATCATTCACGGCGACGGTAGTAACCCTATATACAGTCGCCAGACCATTCCATCAATTGAAGGAAGAATGAAGCTAGGTGGAGAGACTTAACATCACATTGAACGAGTAAATGCTGTTTACAAAGACAAATAGTGGGATAACAAGATCGAGAGCATACTAAATTGGAGTGGGTATGAACCTGGCAAAGGGCTCAGAGAGAACCTTCAAGGAATCGCTAAGCCCATAAAGCTCAAGAAGCATGGCACTACTTTCGGTCTGGGATATGAGTATACCTGGTAATAGTTCAACAACTGGTCGTCACCATAGCGCGGTCCTTACTATCCGGTGGAGTAGCCAATACCACACTTGGAGCAGACTTTCCAACCGACCGATGTTATCTTTGGGTCAAAAGAAGAAGCACTAGCAGCGGTGAAGAATTTGTTCCTAGAAGATAATGATATGGATTGATGTGTTGTTATCGAGGAGGATGGGGAGGACGGCCCTTCCATACATGCTATAAGTAGAGGAGCACGCCTTAATAATTGGACTATCAGGACAACCAGAGCTCGACGAGCCTCGGGGTAGCAAGGCTAAAACAAGCACTGTTTTGATTTACCGAAAGATTTTTATTTCTCTCGCACATTTTCAGTTCCTGCAATACGATCTTCAATGTTCAAAACAATTATGCAATTTATTAAAGAATTTTTACTTTTCTTATGAATCAACACTTATTACTATTATTTTCTCTCATTACTTTACTTATATAACATTACTATTACTTGTCTTGATGAACCAACGACTGTGACATGCAACGAGGCAACGCAACAAACGGACATAGATTCAGAGGAAGATGACATTCCAGAAGAGATTGTTAAGGAAGTTGAGAACTTTGAGAATAGGCCTAAGTCTAACCTAGATGAAACTAAGATTGTCAACCTGGGAAATGCAGAAAATGTCAAAGAAACATGAATCAACGTCCACTTATCGCCATCAGAAAAGAAGGAATACATAGAATTTCTTAGAGAATATGAGGACATATTCGCATGGTCGTACGATGATATGACTGGTCTAAGTACATCTATTATGGCTCACAAACTGCCAACCGATCTAACATGACCGCCGATAAAGCAAAAGCTCAGAAAGTTCAAGCCTGATATGAGTCTTAAAATCAAAGAAGAAGTCACTAAGCAGGTTAACGATAAGGTTCTTAGGGTAGTAGAATATCCGACATGGTTAGCCAATATCGTGCCAGTACCAAAGAAGGATGGGAAAGTCAGATTCTGTGTCGACTACCGGGATCTCAACCGGGCCAGTTCGAAAGATGACTTTCCCTTACCAAACATACACATCCTAATCGACAATTGCTCCAAGCATGAGTTACAATTGTTTATAAATTGTTTCGCTGGTTATCATCAGATCTGTATGGATGAAGAAGATGCTGAGAAAACGACTTTCATTACACTGTGGGGAATGTATTGTTACAAGATGATGCTGTTTGGGTTAAAGAATGTAGGGGCCACCTACGTGAGGGCAATGACTACCATTTTCTATGATATGATACACAAGGAGATAGAGGTGTACATAGATGATATTATTATCAAGTCCAAGAAATCCACTGATCACATGGAGGTTTTGAGGAAGTTTTTCAATAGATTGTGAAGATACAACCTGAAATTGAATCTCGCGAAATGTGCATTCCGGATTCCTGCCGGAAAATTGCTTGGGTTCATTGTGAGTCGCCGAGGAATATAACTGGATCCATCAAAGGTCAAAGCTATTCAAGAGTTTCCACTACTGAAGAAAAAGAAGGACGTGATGAGTTTCTTAGGGAGACTCAACTACATCAGCCGGTTCATAGCACAATCTACAGTTATCTATGAGCCAATCTTTAAGATGTTGAAGAAGGATGCCGCTACCAAATGGACTGGTGACTGCCAGAAAGCTTTCGACAGAATCAAGGAATACCTGTCAATGCCACCAGTCTTAGCCCCGCCCGAGCCAGGTAGACCTCTATTACTCTACCTTGCAGTATTGGATAGAGCTTTCGACTGCGTTCTGGGGAAGCATGACGAAACGGGGAGTAAAGAGCAGGCAATCTATTACCTCAGTAAGAAGTTCACCCCGTACGAGGCCGGGTATTCTCTATTAGAGTTCACGTGCTGTGCTTTGACTTGGGTAGCTCAGAAGCTGAGGCACTACTTCTGTGCCTATACTACATATCTCATATCAAGGATGGATCCCTTGAAGTACATCTTTCAGAAGCCCATGCCTACTGGAAAGCTATCCAAGTGGCAAATCCTGTTGAGTGAGTTCGACATTGTTTACGTAACTCAGAAAGCGATCAAGGGACAGGCATTGGCAGATCACCTTGCTGAAAATCCCGTGGATGGAGAATACGAACCCCTGAAAACATATTTTCCTGACGAAGAGGTATTGTTCATAGGAGAGGACATTGCAGAATCCAATGATGGTTGGAGAATGTTTTTCGATGGAGCAGCAAATTTCAAAGGAGTTGGCATAGGAGCAGTCCTAGTATAATAAACCGTTAAACATTATCTGGTGTCCGCCAAACTCAAGTTTCCATGCACCAACAACATTGCTAAATACGAAGACTGCATCTTAGGGCTTAAGATGACCATCAACCTGAACATTCAAGAGTTACTAGTGATTGGAGATTCAGACTTGCTTATATATCAGGTCCAAGAAGAATGGGCAACCAAGCACTCCAAGATACTCTCGTATCTGCATCATGTACATGAATTGAGGAAAAGGTTCACGAGGAAAGAATTCCAACATGTTCCCAGAGTCCAGAATGAGTTCGCCGATGTATTAGCTACCATATCATCTATGATACAACATCCACACAAAAACGTCATTGATTCCATTCCAGTTAAGATCCATGATCAGCCAGCTTATTGTGCCCATGTTGAAGAAGAAGCATACGGAAAGCCTTGGTTTCATGATATCAAGGAATATTTGGCAAAAGGAGAATATGTAGAACTCGCAAATTGTACTCAGAAGCTCACATTTCGGAGGTTGTCTAACAATTTCTTTCACAGTGGAGGAATGACCTAATTTCACGCCTTAGCTTTGAATTAAATAGTAGAATCATTTGCTTGCGATGTTATTTACGATATGTAATTGAATTGAATAGATTTGGGCCATTTGGAGTTGGATACTCGTGGCAAAGGTGTGTTTTCTAATTGATTTTGTGCAGGTTCGAGGTAAGTGGCTTGTCTAACCTTGTGTGGGGGACCTTTCCCCTTAGGACATGATATGTGATATTTGAATGCCTTGTATGTGAGGTGACGAGCACGTAGTTGAGCTAATTGTTGAAAATCCGTTCTTACTTGAAATATTTAAATTGAGTTTCCTCGCTTACTTATTTATTCTACTTGCAAGTTTAACCTGTATTAGCTTAGAGAAGCATGTTTAGTTGACTCACTTGCCTAATTGTTTAAACTGTTTTGTTTGCACTCCTTGAAACATGTTAGGCTAGAATTTACAATTACTTGTTCTGAGTTTAGCATTTCTTCTAATGGTTGAGCTGTTATTGTGTGTTTTAAATTTAGGACTATGAGACGACATCCAGGGAGATCCTACTACATTGATATGTTCTGGATTGAGGGTCGGGGATACCAAGAGATCCCTCGCATATGAATATATAAGTATTGAGGATACCAAGAGATCCTCGGGATACCAAGAGATCCGTGACACATAAATATATAAGTATTGAGGATACCAAGAGATCCCTCATGTTTATGATGAGGATACTAAGAGATCGTCGGGATACCTAGAGATCCCAGGTTATATTATTCCTGTTATGAGTAGTATTTACTTGTATTGTCTTGTTTTTGCATTCATTTACTATTTTTTCGTATTTATCCTGTTTAGATTCTCGCTTGACTTTATCTATACTATTTTTCCCCCTTATCCTATCATTATTATGTTTTATCACACTAGGGCCCTGACCATCCTCGTCACTACCCGACCGAGGTTAGGCTTGACACTTACTGAGTACTGTTATGGTGTACTCATGCCCCTTCTGCGCATGTTGTTCGTGTGCAGATCCATGTACCTCTACTCAATCACTCTCGAGGCAGAGAGATATAGCTGAGACTTTGAGGTACTTCTGCCGCGTCCGCAAACCAGGAGTCTCTATCTTATTCCAACTTTAGTAGATAGTCTTTCCTTTCTTTCAATTGTTTAGACATTCTAGAATCGGAGCAGTGTATTACTCTTCTACTAGCCTGTATTTCCCGTGAGTTTCCGGGTTTTGGGATGTTGTTATAGAATCTAAGGGATGTTTGAGTTGTATATGTCGGGCGACACTTATATACAGTTTCTCTTATAGTTGTTCAAGCTTAATTATTTATTTTCCGCAAGTTTAATTTGTTTTTCCGCATTATTAGAGTTACGTAGTCGTAGGGACTAAGTGGCGTCACGACATGTTCACCATGGGTGAACTGGGGTCGTTACACATACCTTAAAGCTCTTCCATAATACTTGCACCACTGGTGCATACACAATCCGACGGGAGCTTCATACTGACTTCTTATGAGGCTGGTACTCTTCTAACTGACTTTATCATAGATCCATTATAGAATATGTCCATTGCACTATATCCCTCGTACCTCTGATATTAAGAGTGACTCTGCAATATTTTGAATCACAATTTCTATAATTATATGGATCTAATAATCAGACTCCTGATTTACTTAGCTGATATAACTCGTTAATTTCTTCTTCTTTCTCTACCTTTAAGTAGGCTTAAACTATTTTCTTATCTATATCTCAGGGTATTAGTTATTACTTTAGCCTTTCATGGACACTATAGAACATCCATGATATAACCTTTTAACAATTTAAGCCTTTGTTTGTGACATGGACTCAATTCTTTCTTTTAACTTATACTTGAGTCTCCTATAATTGTAAGAATATCAACACATATGCTGCATGAATAATAATCTGAAATCTTAAGTGCAGTCGTAACGTAACTAAATTTGGGTCATAGACAGAATAATTCCTTTCGTGCCTTCTCGGTTGTCTTTAAACGTAAACAATTATTTGTCCTGGTCTTTCTAGCACTTGTTGCGTGAATGCTTAGGCTTATCTTGGCACCCACATATGTTGGAATTTCGTGCAACTCATATGATCATGACTATTAGTTTTGATTTTTTTACATCCTATTCATTAGCCACGATAGGTTCCACTTTCTTATGGAGTGCATACAATGCTTAGGTTGAAGCCTTCTTCCGTATTTCCTCAAATATTCTTTCATTGTAGTACTTAGTAGAGACCCTCTGATTCTTGTAAAGCTTCCAGCTTATTACATCGTACACCCGAAGGAATTTTTATGTTCTTACACACCTATAATTATTCTTAGTTACTTACATTAACGCCATTGTACTCGTAGGGTTAATTCAGAACTGATATCTTGACTATCTCCTTAGTAGCACTCTCTTTTATTTCCTCAATACTTATATGATACCTTTAACTATCCCAACTCTTATCTTAATGTTTCTCAAGGATTATGATGTCATCATATCTACGAGACTGAATTCCCTATGTTGGGTTTAACTACGTTAACCTTTCGTGATTTGTGGATTTATCTGTATTCTTTTGTCTAGCCATAACTATGTAACGACCCGGTCGGTTGTTTCAAGAGTTGTAGCCCCATTTCCCCATTTTCTTCTCCTTTTGTACTCTACAGTTGTTATATAACTTATCAGGTCACTTGGTTAGGATACAAAAATATTTTAAAGTGAATTGAGATACTTAGTCTCATAATCGAAAGCTTAAGTTGGAAAAGTTGACCGAATGTTGACTTATGAGTAAACGACCTGAAATTTGAAATTTGATAGTTTTGTTAGCTCTGTTGGGAGATTTTAGTTTTAGGAGCGTGTCCGGATTGTGATTTGGGTGCCGTAGTAGAATTAGGCTTGAAATGGAAAAAAGTTGAAATTTAAGAAAGTTTGACCGGGAGTGGGGGTTTTTGATATCGGGGTTGGATTAGATTTTCGGAAGTTGGAGTAGGATCATAGTGTCATTGTGACTTGTGTGCAAAATTTGAGGTCAATCGGACGTGATTTGATAAGTTTTGACGTTATTTGTAGAATTTGGAAATTTCAAAGTTCATTAGGCTTGGATCTATGTGCAATTTGTGTTTTTGATGTTGTTGGAGATGATTTGAGGTTTTGACCAAGTTCATATCGTATTATATGACTAAATGGTATATTTGGTTGAGGTCCCGGAGTCCTCAGGTGAGTTTCGGGTGGTTAACAGATCATTTTTGGACTTTGCTTGTTAGCTGAAGTCTTCTGGTTCTTGCTGATCTGGTTTCCTTATATGCAATCGTGTGGTCAGGTCTACGATCGTGTAGGCTAAGTTGGTCGCTGATGGAATATGCCCTATACATTCGTGAGTGGAGGACCGTGATCCCGTAGCTTTTACAAGCCGTGTAACATGAACGCATGGTCTAGGCCACTTTCACGAAGAGGAAAAGGGGTAGGAACTGAGGCCACATGTTTTATTCATCGCGAACATTTGAGGTCGTTTGCAATCGTGTAAGTCAGAGGAGCAGTGCGCCGCGTTCATGTGGAGGGTTCCGTGTTCGTGTAATTTTTTGTGGGGGTAGTTTAGTTGTGCTTCGCATTCACAAGGTATATTCCGCAATTGCGAAAGAGGCATACCAGGGAAGATTTAAAAGATTCAAAATGAGGATTTCGAGTTCATATCATTAAATTGAATTAGGAGCTCAGTAGAAGGCAATTTTTGGAGGGATTTTCATGTGGGTGTTTAGGGCAAGTGATTTCTATCTAGTTTTGGTTAATTTCCATGATTATGCCTTTGATTCTACCATTAAATTTGTGATTTGGGGTGAAAAAATTGGGAAAATGAGGACGAATTCTTGGGCTAGATTTTTGAAGTTTTGAGTGGGATTTTGTTATCATAATTGAGTAAATTTGGATGGTTAGACTCGTGGTTGAATGAGCTTTCAAATTTTGTGACTTTTGTCGAATTTCGAGACGTGGGCCTGAGGGCTGGGTTTGAGCCAATTTAGGATTTTGAGTTATAATTGCATAATTTCTTGTAGAATTGATTCCTTTAGCTCGTATTGATTGTATTGTACTGTTTGTGGCTAGATTCAGGACATTTGGAGGCCGATTTGCGAGGCAAAGGCATATTGGAGTAGAGTTTTGCTCAGATTAAGGTAAGAACAATTTTAAATATGGTCATGAGGGTATGAAACCCTGAATTATACGTTATGTGATTAGTTTGGAGGTGACACACATGCTAGGTGACGGGCCTGTTGTGGTGCACCGTAGGAATTGTGACTTAGTCCATTCCGTGGAACTGTAAAGTTAAATAACTTATTGTTATCTATATGCTTCCTTGTGTTATAGAAATTTGATTGAAAATCCTGTTAGAAATCATGCTTAGGCTATGTGATGACACTTTTAGGACCCGTAAAGGTCGTGTACTTGTTGAATTATTTGGTAATTACTGTCTTGTACTCAGTCACAGTTTTACTTGTGTATCATATATCAGTTTCTTCTTGTTTCTTGTTGATACATTATATTATCTCTGTTTGGGTTGATTCTTTATGATTTCTGAGAGCCCGAGAGACTGGAGAGGCTGGTGACTGAGTTAGGGACTGAGTGCCGAGCTGTGAGCTATATGTATATATATATGGATCGGGTTGCACACCGTAACGAGCCTGAGGGATGTATGCATATGGATCGGGTTGCATGCCGGAACGAGCCTTAGGGCTATATTTATATATGGGTTGGGTTGCACGCTGCAACGAGCCTTATGGCTATTTATATATTGTGGGACTGGGCTGCAAGCTATAGTGATATAGCGCTTGGGATGAAGGAGCCCCTCCAAAGTCTGTACACCCACAGGAGCGTAGGTACCTATTGAGTGTGAGTGTTGAGACTAAGAGCCGAGTGATGAGCTATTGAGAAAGACTGAGTGACTGTTTGCCTGAGAGGCTGTATTTGCTTTCATTATTGTTGCACATAGCTTCTTTATGTCATTGTTTTGAAACTTTTGGGAGATATTATATCTGGTTGTTACTTGAACTTGGCGTGCATAAATTGATTTGACTTAAATTGCTGGATTTCAAAGCATGTCTACTTTCTTATTGAGATTATTAGAAATGAACTATAACTGTGTACCTCGTCACTATCTTTCAGTTCCTTATTTATTATTGTTACATAGTGAATTGGTTGTACTCATGCTACACCTTGCACTTCGTGTGTAGATTCAGGTGTTTCCGGATACGGTGGGCATTGATATCGTGCATCATTGATCTTTGGATATTTACGAGGCAGCTGCCCGACGTTCGCAATCCTTGTTTCTCCTTTCTTATATTTTCTTTAATTATATTTTGATACAGGCTCTCATAAACTTTTCTTTTCTAGACTGGTGTTGTATAGATGCTCATGAGCTCAGTGACACCCTGATTTGAGGGCTATTTTCCGCACTTGTGTTTGGGTTTTTACTCCGTTTTTATGAAAACTTTGGTTATTTAAAATTTCTTAATTCATTTTATGTTTAATGTTGGAAGTATTTTAGAGATGTGAGCTTGCATAGTACCACGATAGGCGCCATCACAACACGTTAGGATTTGGGTCGTGACAAGTTGGTATTAGAGCCTAGGTTACATAGGTTTCAGGAGTCATGAGCAGGTTCAGTAGAGTCTTGCAAATAGGTACAGAGACGTCTATACTTATCTTCGAGAGGTTGCCGAACCCTTAGGAAACTTCACATTCTTGAATTCTTATCGTGCGGATCTTTTGATTCTGCAACCTAAACTTCTATTATCCTATTCTCTCACATATGTTGAGGACACGTACTACTGGATGGGATGGACAACCACCAGTACCATCATCTCGTACAACACCTAGGGCAGCACCTGCAGATATACCAGTTGCCCCAGTTCAGGAGCAGGTCCGAGTTGTGGATGAGCCAATGGGGCCAGCTCGGGCACCACACATGCCCATTGTGATTCCAGGCCTTCAGGAGGCCTTAGCTTAGATTCTAACCGTGTGCACCAGTCTTGCTCAGGCGGTCTTTGTTCTGACCGCAACAACCACTTCTTAGGCCGGGGGAGGTACTCAGAGTATCGCTGCCCGCACACCAGAGCAGGTGATGCAGGGACTCCAGACACCGGTGTCACTACCAGCCCAACCTATTGCAGCTGCGCATGCCCTTGTGGTTCTTGTTATGTCTGATGATGAGCAGCGGAGATTGGAGAGGTTTGGGAGGTCCATATTTTAGTGGTACAGAGGCGAAGGATGCCCAGGGTTTCTTTGACAAGCGTTAGAGGATTCTCCGTACAACAGGTATTTTGGAGACCAGTAGGGTCTCGTTCACTACTTTTTAGTTCTTTGGGGCTATCTTCAGTTGTTAGGAGGCTTATGTGAGGCGTAGGCCAGTCAGTGCTGTTGATACCCAATTTTTCCCTATCTAGTTTTTTATACTCAAAATATTCTCAAAATAGCATGTGCGTGCATATATAAGTACGTCCAAGAATTTTTGACATTTTTCTAATTTTTAAAAGCTTTTAAAAATCATTTTTATTTATTTTAACAATACAATATCCAATAATTATTCCCAAAACTATCATTTTGGCGAACAATTTATTTCCTTCCTCATATTTACATCACAATGTAATTAAGGTAATTTTTTGCATATTTTTTATAAATCTATTTGATATTTTAAGCTAAGTTGCATAAAATTGCAATTATAGCATATATTGCAATTAATAGCATCTTACAATTTTAAAATTGCTCCCAGTATTTTTAAATTAATATTTATATATTATTAATCAATTTAGTGCTTTTAATTGGTTTTGAAAGTTATTTTAACTATTTTTATTTAATTAAAAGAGGAAAAATGGCTATTTAATGTATAGCCCATTTACATTTCAATTACAGCCACATTACAGCCCCAATTTGAACCGAATTTCAATCGGCCCATTTTAAAAACCAACCCAATCCATAACCCAATTATAATACCCGACCGGACCCCCTCTTTAATCACAGCCGTTGATCTAGAAGATCAACAGCTCAAATCAAACATTTCCTTTTTTAATTCACAGACTACCCCCCAACCCTAATTCATTTCCACCCTTTAGCCGCCCTTGAATACCCAAACTCTCTCAAGGGTCTTCGGAACCCTAGCCTCCCCTTACCTTGTTCCGCCGTGTTTTCATCGGAGTCCATGGCTTCTCAGGCCATGGACAACCTATACTTACCTCCTATGGCTCCTGCATGCCTGTTGTTCGAAGGTTCGAGGCCAGACCTTGAGGGTCTTCATTCAGACCTTCACCGATTCCGGCCATCTCCGTCCTTTCTCCGATGGCTTTTGGTCTTTTGAGCTTGATTATGACATTATCCGACTTAGATCAGATATTTTTGAAGCCTTTCTCATCTATAGGGTTCATGTGAAACCCTAACTATGAGGTTCTCTCCGATTATTTTTAGATCTGTTACATGTTTGCACTATTGCTTAAGTTTCTTAAACATTTTCGCCAATTTTATTTCAAAAGTTACTTCTTTTCGATTAGGGTTTCTGGAAGGTTCTTAAAATGTTTTTGACTCTTCTTCTTCTTCTTCTCCTTTTCTTGGTGTGAATCGATCCCTGCTATGTTCTTATTTACTCTTTTCTGACTCGCATGTTTTCTTTGTGTGTTCTTATATTTGTTGTATTATAAAGTTTTCTGTTGTGCTCCGTTCTGTCTTCTACTCGTTTCAATATCATGCTCTCACGTGCCTATCTTATGTGTTTCTTTACTGTGTTTTCCTACTGAGTTTTAGTCCTTTGTTTTCTTTTATCGGACTTTGCCTGGATTCTTTCTAGATGTGTTTCATTGACTGTTTCTTTAAGTTTACACTACCTGAACTCATTTAAATTCCAAGCTTTTCTTGAAACTTGTTTTCTGTACTAGTTTCTATGTTCTATTTGCCTTGAACTTTCTATTGTGCTTGTATGCTTCTCATGAGACTCTGAAAGAGGTCTCTAAGTCTGTTTCAATAACTCGCCTTCTCATCTCTGTATCAAATTCAAGTTTAAAAACCCTAGGATTTGGGGGTTTCTTTGGCAAATTTGGTTTTATGTTTGGACAAGGGTTCTACTTTGAAACTTTGAACTCTCAGACTCACTCCGAGTTTATAAATTGAGTTTGATCTTTTTTTTGCGTTTGTGATTTTGAAACTTTCTTGCTAGTCTTTCGTAATTAGCATGACCTCCTTCTTCCTTGACATGTCTATGTGTTTTATATATGAGAACTTCTCTTTCAAAGGTTTTGCCAACTGTTAATTGATTCTGAATTCCTTTAATGTTGCTTATTTGATTGTTACTGATTTTCACCTAAATTAAAACTCTTTTCTGACTCGAACAAGGCTTTCAATTTGGTTCTTTTACTAGCTGTTTTACTGATTCCCTTTCCTTGTTTTCACGAATCAAGTACCACTAGACTTTTACCTTAAATGTCTTCTATGTATTTACCCTTATTTATCTGCTCTGCACAAGATATTTACTTGATCTCATTCCTTAAATAAGTTCTGCCGATTACCGTTTAAATTTGAACTCCTTAATTAAAGGAAATCCATATATTGATTGATTTTAATTGGTGCATAGTTCCATAATTACCACTAAACTCTGATTCTTGCCTTATTTTCTACACCTGTTTTCAATTATAAATACCCTGCTATTTCATTAACACACACATGATTTTTAAGCATATAGAAATCACGGCTCTCTTCTAAAACCTACACTCTGGCTTCTTGATTGCACTTTGGCTTCCATAAGTCTACTGTTTCTCCCTACTTGCTTCTTTGAACTGGTATGTCCTACTTTTGATTCTAGCGTCAAATCCATTGTGCTTACTTACAAGCTTTTATGCCCATGCCTACTTTACTGCTTTGTAGAGTTCAATTTTAAAGTACTACTTATGTCTTGCTATCTGCTGCTGCAATGAATCCCTATCCCCAAACCCTTTTATGTGCTTGGGTTGTAGTTTAGGACATGGCAACATACAAAGTTGTTGTCATGGATTAAGACTGGGTCCTTTGGATCTTAGCCTCTTTCAATTTCCCATACCCCCCATTCCCTTATGTGCATTGAGTTAAGGTATAGCCTGGCAGCATCCAAATTGCTGTCCAGGGCTGAACCTGACCTTCAAAAGGTCCTAACTCTCTAATCTTTAAGCTGACAGGCTGGTCAGGGGTGTGCCAGCAGCCCAGTTGCTAGGCATGACCACCAATCTGCCCTGGCTCCCCCTAATTCTCTTTCATTGCACTTACACTTAGTACTCCTAGTCCTTAAATCATGTCCCCCTCTTATGAGCCTTGCCTTGGGAACCTTAAGTTCCCTTTGAACTTGGACATTTGAGAGCTGGCCCTTCCACACTGCACTATAATCTGTTCTGCAACGATATTTGGGGTGTAAGCACTGCCTAGAACTCTTGAAGTTTCTTGGAACTTTGACACATCCCAAATAAGAGAAAGGCTTTGAAAATCCAATCCTGGAAGTTTGTTTATCTCATATTATTAGACTTTGAGTCTGGATTAGACTGATTAGATGTAGATGTAATCACTGATGTAATTTTATTATTCCTTTTGATTCACTTGGTCTGTAATAATCTTTGTAATAAACTTTGTAACAACTACTGGGGTATAGTGAAAATGGGTGGGATTGGATGCATGTCAATGGGGTAGATACCATGCCTATAGGATTAATATTTTCAAATTCTGCCTAGAAATCATGTTTATAGGTTATCACTTCCAAACTCTGTATTTCCACATAGAAATCATGTTCATAAGTTATCACTTTCAATTCTGTAATTTCACGTAGAAAATCATGTTCGTAGGATGTATACTCTTTCAAATTCTGTATAGAAATCATGTTTATAGGGTTATCACTTTCAAATTATGTATTCTTCATGTAGATACCATGTCTATAGGATTAATATTTTAAAAATTCTATAAAAATCATGTTTATAGGGTTATCACTTTCAAATTCTGCATTCTTCACGTAGATACCATGTCTATAGGATTAATACTTTCAAATTCTTCACTTTCACCTAGAAATCATGATCATAGGGTTATCACTTTCAAATTCTGCATTCTTCACGTAGATACCATGCTCATAGGTTTTATGCACTTTGTAATATATACCATGTTAATGAATCGATGCTGAAATTCTGCACACCATGTAGATAATATGCCCATAGGATTTCCTGCATTTTTGCATGTGCATCTGTTATTAGGAAAATCTACTTATAGGATCTAAAATAAATCAATTACATATCGATGACCTACCTAGAGGATTTTTGCATAACAAAATCAGTGACGCCTAGAAAGCATGCCTATAGGAGTAATTAATTAAATCTGAATTGCCCACTCGCCTTTTAAATCTAAAATCAGTGGTAATTCGTCTAACACTCGCAGAACTTAATAATTTTTGCAATCAGTTTGTTCAACCCCATCTCTGAATTAATAGATATCATGCCTAGAGATCCTGTTTAACACAAATAAATAGTTAGATAATTAATCAATTGTCAGTTTTCTACAACTACATCTAAGCAGGACTAATTTGGACTCCCTATCTGGGAAATATGTGGTAAATCAATTCTTCCTACGGTAATTTATTCAAGGACCTAAACAGTATGTGAAAGACGTGCTAAACAATTTGTTTCTTTAATTAAGGAGGCCTACTTGAGCCTTTAATTGTTCTTATTTTCCCATTAACTGCTTTATGTGTTTTGATTGTCGCACTAGAATTTTATCCTTTTTAAACATCTAAAAAGCCAAGCTCCCTCCCTTTAGGATTAGTAGTCCTAAACGCCTCCGGGATTGATAGGTGGGACGGGTAATAGCATGCAGTAGGTAACGATACCATCCCACACTTAATACCTTAACGGGGTGGGAAGGGTAGACATGGATATGATGATTACACGATAACACTATGCGTACGATTGGTTACCGGTGTTGTGTGGATGATCCATGTATTTTACAAACCTAGGACCTCCTTCCTTTATGTAACTTTGTTTAATATCAATAAAATTCTGTCTTTTCAACTACCCAAAACTCCCCATTAACTGCATTATTCATTTTCCTTCTAAATTTTTCTTCTTTGTTTATTCAATGTCTTGACTAATTTTCTGCACTTAGACCCTCCCTCAAACAAATTATAGATTCCAACATTCTTGTTACATACCTATTTGTAACCGTTATGTGTGAAATTATTTGTATACTTATTTTCCTTAAAGTCATAATATAGCATGGCCGGGATCCACACTAGTGGATCTTGAGGGGTGCCTAACACCTTCCCCTCGAGATAATTCCTAGCCCTTACCCGAACTCTGGTTTTCAAAGTCAAAACCCTTAGTGTCCTAATGCACTTAATCATTAGGTGTAGACTCTTCAATTCCGAAAACCCAATTCCCAAATGGGAATAGAGTTGTCCTCCCAAATGTTGTAAACCCGATTTCGCGAGAAAAAAGGGGGCGTCGACAAGTGCAACACCACTTACTTGGTAGGAGTTCTACGTTCTCTTTTTGGAGAATTTCGTGCCGCAGTCTCGCTGAGAGGAGCTGCGCAGACAGTTTGAGTAGTTACGGTAGGATGATATATGTGTGATGCAGTACAAAATGAGGTTTTCTGAGTTGGTCCGTCATGCATTTTGGTTGGTTCCCACTGATAGGGAGGGGATCACGAGGTTCATTGATGGCCTCACGTTTTAGCTCTGGCTTCATATGACTAGAGAGAGGGTATCTGGTGTTACTTTCGATGAGGTTGTTGACATCGCTCAGTAGATAAAGATGTTCCGCAGCCAGGAGTGGATTGAGAGGGAGCCAAGAGGTCTTGTAGATCATGTGGTTTTAGTGGTGTTCCTTCTGGAGGTCAGTTCCACCACGGTGGGGTCATCCCTATAGCCATGCTCAAACAGCTCATCCAGCTCACCGTGGTGCATCATCTGGCCATGGTTCACAACATTTTCATCAGGTCCAGTCGTCTGTTATTTCCCTACTAGCTCAGAGTTCATCCCATGATCCATCAGTTAAGGCTCATCAATGCCAGGTCCTTCTACCAGTTATCCCGCTACTTGGGGATCCCTTCAGTCCCCATTACGAGTACCTAGGAGTTGCTACGAGTGTGGAGAGTTTGGTCATATCAGGAGGCAGTGCCCCCACCTATTAGGAGGTCAAGAATAGCAGAGGAGCCAACCTGCTTCAGAACCAGTTACATTACCACCCGCTCAGCTAGCTCGGGGTGGAGCTCAGTCAGCTAGGGGTCACCCTAGAGGGGAAGGCCAATCCGGTGGCGGCCAAGCCCATTTCTATGATCTTCTTAACAGACCATATGCTATTGCTTTAGACACAGTGATCACATGTATTGTCTCAGTATGTCACCGAGATGCTTCTGTATTAATTGACCCTGGTTGCACCTATTCAAACGTACATCATATATTGCTTATTATCTAGATATGCCCCATGAGTATTTAGCTTCTCTGTTCATGTATCTACGTTGATGAGCGATAGTATGTTGTGGACTGTGTATATCGGTCATGTGTAGTGAGTTTTGGGGGATTGGAGACTAGAGTTAATTTCTTACTGCTTAGTATGGTCGATTTTGACGTGATCTTGGTTATGGATTGGTTGTCTCCATGTAAGGCTATTTTTTATTTTCATGCCAAGACCATGACGTTGGCGATGCTGGGGTTTCCATAGTTTGAGTGATGAGGTTTTCTAGACGATGTTCCCACTAGAGTGATTTCACACTTGAAGGACCGTCGGATGGTTGGGAAGTGCTATTTATCTAATTTTGCCTTTGTGAGGGATGTTAGTTCTGATACCCCTACTATTGATTCTGTTATGGTTGTGCGAGATTTCTCGAATGTGTTTCTTGCAAATTAGCTAGGCATGCTGCTCGACATGGATATTGACTTGGTGCCGGGCACTCGGCCCATTTCTCTTCCTCCATATGACACCGGCTGAGTTGAAGAAGCATCTTCAGGAACTCCTTGATAAGGGGTTTATTAGGCCTACTGTGTCACCTTGGCGTGCATCAGTTCTGTTTGTGAATAAGAGGTATGGTACTATGAGAATTTGCATTGATTATAGGCAGTTGAACAAAGTCAAAATCAAGAACAAGTATCCTTTGCCGCCAATTGATGATCTAATTGACCAGCTTCAGGGAGTGAGGGTGTTCTCCAAGATTGATTTGAGGTCAAGGTATCACCAGTTGAAGATTCAATACTCGAATATTCTAAAGGCAGCTTTCAGGATCGATTATGGTTATTATGAGTTTCTTGTGATGTCTTTTAGGTTGACCAACACCCCAGCAACGTTCATGCATTTGATGAATAGTGTGTTTTAGACTTATCTCAACTCGTTTGTTATAGTTTTCATTGATGATATCTTGGTGTACTCTCGTAGCTAGGTGGAGCATGCCCATCATTTGAGGGTTATGTTGCAGCGGTTGAGGGAGGAGAAGCTTTATGCCAAGTTCTCCAAGTATGAGTTTTGGCTCAGTTCAGTGGTGTTCTTGGGGCACGTGGTGTCCAGTGAAGGGATTCAGGTGGATCCAAAGAAGATAGATGTGGTTCAAATTTGGCCCAGATCATCCTTAGCTATGGAGATTTGGAGCTTTTTGGGGTTGGCTGGCTACTACCGTCGCTTCGTGCATGGTTTCTCGTCTATTGCATCGCCCTTGACCAAATTAACCGAAAAGGATGCTCCTTTCAAGTGGTCGTATGAATGTGGGGAGAGCTTTTAGAAGCTCAAGACTGCCTTGACCACAACTCCAATTCTAGTTCTATCATCAGCTTATGGTTCTTATATAGTGTATTATGAAGCTTCTCAGATCGGTATTGTGTGTGTTTTGATGCAGGAGGGTAGAGTGATTCGTTATGCTTTGCGCCAGTTGAAGCCTCATGAGAAGAACTACGACGTTCATGATTTGGAGTTGGATGACATTGTTCATGCATTGAAGATTTGGAGGCACTATCTTCATGGTGTTTTTTGTGAGGTACTTACAGATCATCGGAGCATCCAACACTTGTTCAAATAGAATGATCTCAATTTGAGGTAATGGAGATGGTTGGAGCTACTAAAGGACTATGATATTACTATTCTGTATCATCTTGGGAAATTCAATGTGGTGGCCTATGTCTTGAGTAGGAATGTATTAAGTATGGGTAGTCTTGCATTAATTCCTATTGGTGTCAAACCTCTTGCAGTTGATGTTCAGGCCTTGTCCAACCAATTCGTGAGATTAGATGTTTTAGAGCCTAGTCGGGTTCTAGCCTGTGTGGTTTCTCGGTCTTTCTTATTTGATTGCATCAGAGAGAGCCAGTATGATGATCCTCATTTACTTGTCCTCAAGGACAAGGTTCAGCACGGTGATGCAAGAGATGTGACTATTAGAGATGATGGGGTGTTGGAGATACAAGGATGGATATGTGAGCCCAATATAGATGGGCTACGGGAGTTGATTCTTGAGGAGGCCCACAGCTCGCGATATTACATTCATCCGGGTGCCGCAAATATGTATCAGGACTTGAGACAACACTATTGGTGGAGGAGAATGGAGAAGGATATAGTTGGGTTTGTAGCTCGGTGTCTCAACTGGAAGCAGGTAAAATATGAGCATTAGAGACCAGGTGGATTGCTTCAGAAGATAGAGATTCCAGAGTGCAAGTGGGAGTAGATCACCATGGATTTCGTAGTTGGGCTCCCACGGACTTCGAGGAAGTTTGATGCTATTTGGGCGATTGTGGATCTGCTAACCAAGTCTGCGCACTTCATACCAGTTGGTACTACTTATTCTTAAGATCGGTTGGCTGAGATTTACGTCAGAGAGATTTTTGCCTTCACGGTGTGCCGGTTTCCATTATTTCAGATAGAGGCACGCAATTTACATTGCAGTTTTAGAGGGCCGTGCAATGAGAGTTGGGCACTCAGGTTGAATTGAGCATAACATTTCACCCATAGATGGACAGATAGTCCGAGCGTACTATTCAGATATTGGAGGACATGCTACGCGCTTGTGTAATTGATTTTAGGGGTTCATGGGACCAATTTCTGCTGGTTGTGGAGTTTGCTTACAACAACAGTTATCAGTCGAGCATTTAGATGGATCCATATGATGCTTTATATGGGAGGTGGTGTAGATCTCCGGTGGGTTGGTTTAAACCAGGCGAGGCTTGGCTATTGGGTACTCACTTGGGTCAGGATGCTTTGGACAAGGTTAAATTGATTCAGGAGCGGCTTCGCACGATACAGTCTAGACAGAAGAGCTATGCCAACAAGAAGGTCCATTATTTGTCTTACATGGTTAGGGAGAAGGTTCTGTTAAAGGTTTCACCCATGAAGGGTGTTATGAGGTTCGGGAAGAAGGGCAAGTTGAGCACTTGGTTTATTAGTCAGTTTGAGGTACTTCAGAGGATTGGGGAGGTGGCTTAGAAGCTTGCCTTGCCATCTAGTTTGTCGAGTGTGCACCCAGTATTTCATGTTTCTATGCTTTGGAAGTATATCGGCGATCCGTCTTATGTTTTGGATTTCAGCACGGTTCAGTTGGATGGTGATTTGGCTTATGATATGGAGGCGATGGCCATTTTGGATCGGCAGGTTTGAAAGTTGAGGTCAAAGGCAGTAACTTTAGTGAAGGTGTAGTGAAGAGGTCAGCCCGTTGAGGAGGCTACTTGGGAGACCGAGCGGGAGATGAAGAGCAGGTATCCACACCTGTTTGTGACTCCAGGTATGTTTCTAGACCCATTCAAGGATGAACATTTGTTTAAGAGCGGGAGGATGTAACAACCCAGCTTGTCATTTCGAGAGTTATAGCCTCGTTCCCCTATTTTCTACTCCTTTTGTACTCTACAACTATTATATGACTTACCGGGTCGGTTGGTTGGGTCCAGAGATATTTCAGAGTGAAATGAGACACTTAGTCTCATCATCGAAAGCTTAAGTTGGAAAAGTTAATAGGACGTTGAATTGTGTGTAAACGTCCTCAGATTTGAATTTGTATGGTTCCATTAGCTTTGTTGGGTGATTTTGGACTTATGAGCATGTCTGAATTGTGATTTGGATGTCCGTAGTAGAATTAGGCTTGAAATGGCGAAAGTTGGAATTTTAGAAAGTTTGACCGGGAGTGGACTTTCTTATATCGCGGTTGGATTGGATTTCCGGAAGTTGGAGTAGGTTCCTGGTGTCATTTGTGACTTGTGTGCAAAATTTAAGGTCAATCAGACGTGATTTGATATGTTTTGACGTCGTTTGTAGAATTTGGAAATTTCAAAGTTCATTAGGCTTGAATCCATGTGTAATTCGTGTTTTTGATGTGGCTTGAGGTGATTTGAGGGTTCGACTAAGTTTTTATCATGTCATAGGACTTTTTGTTATGTTTGGTTGAGGTCCCGAGGGCCTCGGGTTTGTTTCAGGTGGTTAATGGATCATTTTTGGACATAGCTTGCTAGCTGAAGTTTTCTGGTTTTTGCTGATCTGGTTTCCTTATACGCGATCGCGTAGGCTAAGCTGGTCACTGATTGAATTTACCCTATGATTTCGCCAGTGAAGGGCCGCGATCGCGTAGATTTGAGAAGCAGTGTAACGTGAATGCGTGGGCTAGGAGAAAAATGGGTAGGAACTAAGAAAACATGTTTTGTTCACCGCGAACGCGTGAGGTCGTTTGCGATCACGTAAGTCAGAGGAGCAGTGCATCACGTTCGTGTTAAGGTTTCCGCATTTGCGTAAGCTTATTTTTTGGGGGAAGTTTAGTTGTGCTTCATAATCGCGAGGTATGTTCCGCGATGGCGAAGGAGGCATATCCGGGCAGATTTAAAAGATTCAAAACGAGGGTTTCGAGTTCATATCATAAAATTGAATATGGAGCTCGATAGAAGGCATTTTTTGAGGATTTTCATGTGGGTGTTTGGGGTAAGTGATTTCTATCTAGTTTTGGTTAATTTCCATGATTATACCTTTGATTATACCTTTTAATTTTTGATTGGGGTGGAAAAATTTGGGAAAATGAGGAAGAATTCTTGGGCTAGATTTTTGAGGTTTTGAATGGGATTTTGTTATTGGAATTGAGTAAACTTGGTACGGTCAGACTTGTTGTTGAATGGACTTTTGGATTTTGTGAATGTTTTTGGATTTAGAGACATGGGCCCGGAGGCTGGGTTTGAGCCGATTTAGGATTTGGAGCTATAATTGTGTAATTTCTTGTGGAACTGATTCTTTAGCCCGTGTTGATTGTATTGTAATTCTTGTGGCTAGATTTAGGACATTTGGAGGCCGATTCGCGAGGCAAAGGCATAATGGAGTAGAGTATTGCTCGGATTGAGGTAAGTAACAATTTTAAATCTGGTCTTGAGGATATGAAACCATGAATTATTCATTATGTGATTGGTTTGGAGGTGACGCACATGATAGGTAACAGGCGTGTGGGCGTGCACCTTAGGAATTGTGACTTGGTCCATTCCGTGGAACTGTAAAATTGAATAACTTGTTGTTAGCTATATGTTCTCCCTGTGTTATAGAAATTTGACTGCAAATCATGTTAGAAATATGTCTTAGGCTATATGACTCTATCCTTATATGTGCACCTTTGTGACTCTTCTATCCTTTATCCTCCAAAGTTTACCCAATCTCCAGGCCTCACTTTGTCAACATACAAAAAATTATGACAAACTTTCCCTCTAGTCATCTATAGGTGCACTGAAGTTCTTCGCTCGGTACTAGTCAAACTTACGACTATTGCTATATCTTGTTTCATAGCCTCAGTTAGTTATGCTTATAGATTGTTATATCTAGCTAGCTTATACTATAACATAGCACTTAATTTTATTTATTATTACCAAGGTCTGCTACCCAACTCCAGGTTACTCTCTTGCTGCTTATCCTATATGTATAAATTTAAGTCTCTTAATGCTTTTTCATTACTATTCATCTTAAGAATGATAGTATAATTTCATCTCATACTTTGGAACATTCATCTATCTATTATTGATTCACCTTAATGTTGATCTTTAATCTACCACCGATAAGTTAAAACCTCTTATGTAATATATTGTCACTAGGATTCACGTCTCATCGGGAACATCTGAAGTTATTTGTCTGATCCACTTAGGGACAATACTATACTTCAATAACCATATTTCATAGCCTTCTAACATGATTCACCTTATGGGGGTATTTTAATCCTGTACAATTCATGAAATCTGTTTTCTTTGAATCATTTCTCAATCAAAGGGCAAAATGTCATCCTCTTAGTTATTGCAATTACACCCTTATTCTAACACTAGGGAAACATTACATTTCTTCTAAATGCTCCTAGTCTTAAACTCCTCTGAGTTCATTCAAGCTATATTGAGATTTTTATAACTTACAGAACCATCAACTCTCTTGGTGTGATGGATTTAATCCCGTGGACTTATCTATTCTCGTCACCTTCTCACTCACATTTTCTTATCCTTACTCCTATCTACCTAATATCTTTTCATTCTACCATACTTTAGCTTACGATCTACACATATCTATTTATTCTACTCGCAACCTTCCTTTAACTTACTAGCACCATAGATTTCCTTATGTTATTCTGGAACCTCAAGCGAGACATCATGCCATCTCTAACTCTTCTTTACTCTTAACTAGACCTCTCGGTACATGGAAACCACAGGGTGGAAGATATGTAATTGACGACACCACTATTATTTCTGGGTACTGAATCACAATGCTTCTAGCCCTCTACTTGAAGTATGGACTATTCACAACCTTCCGCACTTGAGTATGTCGTACCTTCTTCACCTTTAACTTACTTACAATTAAATCTCACATCGTGTCTCTGTATATTTTATAACCTCCCTTCAACATAGGTGGAAATTCACATCCACACCTTGAATCTCTTCTATAATACTTGCACCTCTGGTGCATACACAATCCGGCAGGAGCTTCATACTGATGTCTTCTGAGTCTGGTACTCTTCTAACTGAATTTATCATAAAGCAATTATAGAATATGTCCATTGTACTATATCCCTTGTACCTCTGATATTAAGAGTGACTCTGCAATATTTTGAATCACGATTTCTATAATTATATGGATCTAATAATCAGACTCCTGATTTCCTTAGCTGATATAACTCGTTAGTTTCTTCTTCTTTCTCTCCCTTTAAGTAGGCTTAAGCTATATTTTGATCTATATCTCAAGGTATTAGTTATTACTTTAGCCTTCCATGGACACTATGGAACATCCATGATATAACCTTCTAACAATTTAAGCCTGTGTTTGTGACATGGACTCAATTCTTTCTTTTAACTTATACTGGAGTCTACTATAATTGTAAGAATATCAACATATATGCTGCATGAATAATAATCTGAAATCTTAAGTGCAGTCGTAACGTAACTAAATCTGGGTCATAGATAGAAGAATTCCTTTCGTGCCTTCTCAGTTGTCTTTAAACGTAAACAATTATTTATCCTGGTCTTTCTGGCACTTGTTGCGTGAATACTTAGGCTTATCTTGGCGCCCACATATATTGGAATTTCATGCAACTTATATGATCATGAATATTACTTTTGATATTTTTTTACATCCTATACATTAGCGACGATAAGTTCCACTTTCTTATGGAGTGCATACAATGTTGTAGTAAGACTATTGTTACAACACCATTTCTTTAGGTCACTATTCTTAGGTTGAAGCCTTCTTCCGTATTCCCTCAACTAGTCTTTCGTTCAAGTACTTAGGGGAGACCCTCTGATTCTTGTAAAGCTTCCAGCTTATTTCATTGTACACCCGAAGGAATTTTGATGTTCTTACTCACCTATAATTATTCTTAGTTACTTACATCAATGCCCTTGTGCTCGTAGGGTTAATTCAGATCTGATATTTTGACTATCTCCTTAGTGGCGCTCTCTTTTATTTCCATAATACTTATATAGAACCTTTAACTATCCCAACTCCTATCTTAATGTTTCTCAAGGATTATGATGTCATCATATCTACGAGACTGAATTCCCTATGTTGGGTTTAACTACATTAACCTTGCGTGATTTGTGGATTTATCTGTATTCTCTTGTCTAGCCATAACTACGTAATGACCCGGTCGGTTATTTTGAGAGTTGTAGCCCCGTTTCCCCATTTTCTGCTCCTTTTGTACTCTACAGTTTTTATATAACCTGTCGGGTCGGTTGGTTCGGGTACGAAAAGATTTTAGAGTGAATTGAGACACTTAGTCTCATAATCGAAAGCTTAAGTTGGAAAAATTGACGGAATGTTGACTTATGTGTAAATGACCTCGAATTTGAAATTTGATGGGTTCGTTAGCTTCGTTGGGAGATTTTGGGCTTAGGAGCATGTTCGGCTTGTGATTTGGGTGCCGTAGTAGAATTAGGCTTGAAATGGCGAAAGTTGAAATTTTAGAAAGTTTGACCGGGAGTAGACTTTTTGATATCGGGATCGGATTAGATTTTCAAAAGTTGTAGTAGGATCATAGTGTCATTGTGACTTGTGTGCAAAATTTGAGGTCCATCGGACGTGATTTGATAAGTTTTGACATTATTTGTAAAATTTGGAAATTTCAAAGTTCATTAGGCTTGAATCCGTGTGCAATTTGTGTTTTTGATGTTTTTTGAGGTGATTTGAGGGTTCGACTAAGTACATATCGTATTATAGGACTTAATGGTATGTTTGGTTGAGGTCTCGGAGGCCTCCGTTGAGTTTCGGGTGGTTAACAGATCATTTTTGGACTTCGCTTGTTAGCTGAAGTCTTCTAGTTCTTGCTGATCTGGTTTCCTAATATGCTGTCGTGTGGTCAGGTCTGCGATCGTGTAGGCTAAGCTAGTCACTGATGGAATTTTCCCTATGCATTCGTGAGTAGAGGACCGTGATGCTATAGCTTTGAGAAGCCGTGTAACGCGAACTCATGGGCTAGGCCGCTTTCACGAAGAGGAAAGAGGGTAGGAAATGAGGCCTCGTGTTTTATTCATCGCGAACACGTGGGGTCATTTGCGATTGCATAAGTCAGAGGAGAAGTGCATTGCGTTCACGTGGAGGATTCCGCGTTCGTGTAATTTTATTTTGTGGGGGCAGTTTAGTTATGCTTCGCGGTCACGAGGTATGTTCTGCAATCGCTAAGGAGGCGTACGTGGGCAGATTTAAAAGATTCAAAATGAGGGTTTCGAGTTCATATCATAAAATTGAATTGGGAGCTCGGTAGAAGGTGACTTTTGGAGGGATTTTCACGAGGGTGTTTAGGGAAAGTGATTTCTATCTAGTTTTGGTTAATTTCCATGATTATGCCTTTGATTCTACCTTTAAATTTGTGATTTGGGGTGAAAAAATTGGGGAAATGAGGAAGAATTCTTGGGCTATATTTTTGAAGTTTTGAGTGGGATTTTGTTATCGGAATTGAATAAATTTGGATGGTTAGACTCATGGTTGAATGATCTTTCAAATTTTTTGAATTTTGAGACGTTGGCCCGGGGGCTGGGTTTGAGTCGATTTTGGATTTTGAGCTATAATTGCATAATTTCTTGTAGAATTGATTCCTTTAGCCCATATTTATTGGATTGTACTGCTTGTGGCTAGATTCAGTACATTTTTGGAGACTGATTTGCGAGGCAAAGGCATATTGGAGTAAAGTTTTGCTCAGATTGAGGTAAGAACAATTTTAAATATGGTCCTGAGGGTGTGAAACCCCAAATTATGCGTTATGTGATTGGTTTGGAGGTGACGCACATGCTAGGTGATGGGCGTGTGGAGGTGCACCGTAGGAATTGTGACTTGGTCCATTCCGTGGAACTGTAAAGTTGAATAACTTATTATTATCTATATTCTCTCCTTGTGTTATAGAAATTTGACTGAAAATCCTGTTAGAAATTATGTTTAGGCTACGTGATGACACTATTGGGACCCGTAAAGGTCGTGTACTTGTTGAATTATTTGCTAATTGCTGTCTTGTACTTAGTCATGGTTTTACTTGCGTATCATATATCAGTCTCTTCTTGTTTCTTGTTGATACATTATATTATTTCTATTTGAGATGATTCTTTATGATTTCTGAGAGCCCGAGAGACTGGAAAGGCTGGTGACTGAGTTAGTGTGATAGCCCAAGCTTTAAACAGAGTCCCACATCGGCAAAATACAAGAGGGATACTGGGTATATAAGTTAATAAGCCTTAGACCGTAGTGATATGTTTTAAACCCGTAAGGGCCTAGACCCAGAGCAGATAATATCATTAGCGGGCTGGATTGTTACAGATGGTATCAGAGCCACTCTTGTGTCAGCCATGCTGATGGTGGGTCAGAGTTCAATTGAGTTTAGGAAAATCTTGGTTAGGCGGGGCAAACCTCAGTGCTGAGTCTAGGAAAATCCCATGCGCTGGGGCAAACCTCAGCGCGGACGTTGAGTCCATAAGAGGGGGTGTATATGACACATCAGGCTTTAGATAGAGTCCCATATTGACAAAATACAAGAGGGATGCTGGGTATATAAGTTAACAAGCCTTAGACGCTAGTGAGTCATTTTAAACCCGTAAGGGCCTAGGCCTAGAGCAGACAATATCACTAGCGGGATGGGCTGTTACAGTTAGGGTCTGAGTGCAGAGTTGTGTGCTATATATATATTTAGGATCGGTTTCATGCCACAATGATCTTGAGGGATATATGCATATGGATCAGGATGCACGTCGGAACGAGCCTTAGGGGTGTATTTATATATGGGTTTGGTTGCACACGGCAACGAGCCTTAAATGTATTAATATATTATGGGATTGGGTTGCACGCCGCGGTGATATAGCGCTTGGGCTGAAGGAGCCCCTCCAAAGTCCGTACACCCACAGGGAGCGTAAGTACCTATTTAGTGTGAGTGTTGAGACTAAGAGCCGAGTGATGAGCTATTGAGAAAGACTGAGTGACTGTTTGCCTGATAGGCTGTATTTGCTTTCATTATTGTTGCACATAACTTCTTTATGTCATTGTTTTGAAACTTTTGGGAGATATTATATCTGGTTTTTACTTGAACTTGGCATGTATAAACTGATTTGACTTAAATTTCCAGATTTGAAAGCATGTCTACTTTCTAGTTGAGATTATTGAAAATGAACTATAACTGTGTAGCTCATCACTATCTTTAAGTTCCTTATTTATTACTGTTACTTAGTGAATTGGTTGTACTCACGCTACACCCTGCACTTCGTGTGTGCATGGTTGATATCGTGCATGGTTTATCTTTAGAGATTTACGATGTAGCTGCCCTGCGTTCGCAATCCTTGTTTCTCCTTCCTTATCTTTTCTGTAATTATATTTTGATATAGGCTCTCATAGACATTTCTTTTCTAGATTGGTGTTGTATAGATGCTCATGAGCTTAGTGACACCCTGATTTGGGGGCTATTTTTCGCACTTGTGTTTGGGGTTTTACCCCATTTTTATGAAAACTTTGGTTATTTAAAATTTCTTAATTCATTTTATGTTTAATGTTGGAAGTATTTTAGATATGTGAGCTTGCCTAGTACCACGATAGGAGCCATCATGACATGTTAGGATTTGGGTCGTGATAAGTTGGTATTAGAGCCTATGTTATATAGGTTTCACGAGTCATGAGCAGGTTCAGTAGAGTCTTGCGGATAGGTACAGAGACGTCTATACTTATCTTCGAGAGGCTGCCGAACCCTTAGGAAACTTCACATTCTCAAATTCTTGTCGTGTAGATGTTTTGATTCTGCAAACTAAACTTCTATTATCTTATTCTCTCACATATGTTGAGGGCACGTACTACTGGATGGGTTAGACAACCACCAGTACCATCAGATCGTACAACAGCTAGGGCAGCACCTGCAGATCTACCAGTTGCCCGAGTTTAGGAGTAGGTCCGAGTTATGGATGAGCTAGTGGGGCTAGCTCGGGAACCACACGTGCCCATTTTGATTCTAGGCATTCAGGAGGCCTTAGCTCCGTTTCTAATCGTGTGAACCAGTCTTGATCAGGCGGTATTTCTTATGACCGCAGAAGCCACTTCCCAGGCCGGGGGAGGTACTCAAACTCCCGCTGGCCACACACCAGAGCAGGTGATGCAGGGGCTCCAAACACCTGGGGCACTACCAACCCAGCCTGTTGTAGTTGTGCAGGCCCTTGTGTTTATTGTTATGACTGATAATGAGCAGTGGAGATTGGAGAGGTTTGGGAGGTTCATCTTTCAGTGGTACAGAGGCGGAGGATGCCCAGGGTTTCTTGGACAAATGTCAGAGGATTCTCTGTACAACAGGTATTTTGGACACCAGTAGGGTCTCGTTCACTACTTTTTAGTTCTTTGGAGAAGTTCGTGTCGCAGTCTTGTAGAGAGGAGGTGCGCAGACAGTTTGAGAAGTTATGGTAGGATGATATATATGTAAAGCAGTATGAAATGAGGTTTTATGAGTTGGTCTGTCATGCAGGTTGGTTGGTTCCCACTGATAGGGAAAGGATCACGAGGTTCATTGATGGCCTCACGTTTTAGCTCCGACTGCTTATTACTAGAGAGAGGGTATCTGGTGTTACTTTTGATAAGGTTGTTGACATCGCTCAGTAGATAGAGATGGTTCGCATCCAGGAGCAGGTTGAGAGGGATGCCAAGATGTCTCGTAGATCAGGTGGTTTTAGTGGTGTTCCTTATGGAGGTTAGTTCCACCACGGTTAGGTCGTCCCTATAGGCATGCTCAAACGGCTCGTCCATTTCACCGTGGTACATCATCTGGCCATGGTTCACACAATTCTTATCAGGTCCAGTCATCTCTTATTGCCCTACTAGCTCAGAGTTCGTCCCATGCTCCATCGATTAAGGCTCGTCTATGTAGGTCTTTCTACCAGTTATCCCGCTACTTCGGGCTCCTTTAGTCCCCACCACAGGTACCTAGGAGTTGCTACAAGTGTGGAGAGTTTGGTCACATCAGGAGGCAGTGTCCCCGCCTATTGGGATGTCAAGCATAGCAGAGTAACCAACCTATAGCTTCAACACCAGTTACTTCACCACCCGCCCAGCCAGCTCGGGGTGGAGCTCAGTCAGCTAGGGGTCTCCCTAGAGGGGAAGGCCAATCCGGTGACGTCCAAGCCCGTTTCTATGAACTTCTTGATAGACCATATACTATTGCTTTAGACACAGTGATTACATGTATTTTATCAGTATGTCACCGAGATGCTTCTGTATTATTTGACCCTGGTTACACCTATTCATATGTATCATCGTATTTTGCTCATTATCTAGATATGTCCCGTGAGTCTTTAGCTTCTCTGTTCATGTCTCTACATCAATGAGTGATGCTATGTTGTGGATCATGTATATCGATCGTGTGTAGTGAGATTTTGGGGGATTGGAGACTAGAGTTAATCTCTTGATGCTTAGTATGGTCGATTTTGACATGATCTTGGGTATGAATTTGCTGTCTCCATGTAAGGCAATTTTGTATTTTCATGCCAAGACCGTGACATTGGCGATGCTGAGGTTTCCATAGTTTGAGTGACGAGGTTCTCTAGACTATGTTCCCAGTAGAGTGATTTCATACTTGAAGGAATAGCGGATGGTTGGGAAGGGTTGTTTATCTTATTTGGCCTTTATGAGGAATGTTTGTGCTAATACCCCTACTATTGGTTCTGTTCTGGTGGTGCGAGATTTCCCGAATGTGTTTCTTGTAAATCTACGAGGCATGCCACTCGACATGGATATTGACTTGGTGTCAGACACTCAGCCCATTTCTATTCCTCCATATGACACCGGCTGAGTTGAAGGAGCAGCTTTAGGAACTCCTTAATAAGAGGTTTATTAGGCCTAGTGTGTCACTTTGGAGTGCATCAGTTCTGTTTATGAAGAAGAAGGATGGTACTATGAGAATGTACATTGATTATAGGGACTTGAACAAAGTCACAATCAATAACAAGTATCCTTTGCCGCGAATTGATGATCTATTTGACCAGCTTCAGGGAGCGAGGGTGTTCTCCAAGACTGATTTGAGGTCAGGGTATCACCAGTTGAAGATTCAAGACTCGAAAATTCTAAAGACAGCTTTCAGGATCGACTATGGTTATTATGAGTTCCTTATCATGTCTTTTAGGCTGACCAATGCCCCAACAACGTTCATACATCTGATGAACAGTGTGTTTCTACCTTATCTCGACTCGTTTGTTATAGTTTTCATTGATGATATCCTGGTGTGCTCTCGTAGCCAGGAGGAGCATGCCCAACATTTGAGGGTCATGTTGTAGCGTTTGAGGGAGAAGAAGCTTTATGCCAAGTTCTCCAAGTGTGAGTTTTGGCTCAGTTCAATGGCGTTCTTGGGGCACGTGGTGTCCAGTGAAGGGATTAAGGCGGATCCAAAGAAGATAGAGGTGGTTCAAAGTTGGCCCAGATCATCCTTAGCTACGGAGATTTGGAGCTTTTTAGGTTGGGCTGGCTATACCATCATTTCATGCATGGTTTCTCGTCTATGGCATCGCCCTTGACCAAATTGACCGAAAAGGGTTCTCCTTTTAGGTGGATGTATGAGTGTGAGGAGAGCTTTTAGAACCTCAAGAATACCTTGACCACAACTCCAGTTCTAGTTCTATCATCAGCTTATGGTTTGTATACAATGTATTGTGATGCTTCTTAGATTGGTATTGGGTGTGTTTTGATGCAGGATGGTAGAGTGATTGCTTATGCATCGCGCCAGTTGAAGCCTCATGAGAAGACCTACCCTGTTCATGATTTGGAGTTGCCTACCATTGTTCATGCATTGAAAATTTGGAGGCACTATCTTCACGGTGTTTCTTGTGAGGTATTTACAGATCATCGGAGCCTCCAACACTTGTTCAAACAGAAGGATCTCAATTTGAGGCAGTGAAGATGGGTTGCTAAAGGACTATGATAATACTATTCTTTATCATCCTAGAAAATTCAATGTGGTGGCTGATGCCTTGGGTAGGAAGGTAGTGAGTATCGGTAGTCTTGCATTCATTCCTATTGGTGAGAAACCTCTTGCAGTTGATGTTTAGGCTTTGGCCAACCAATTCGTGAGATCTAGTCGGGTTCTAGCCTATGTGGTTTCTCGGTCTTTCTTGTTTGATTGTATCAGAGAACGCCAGTATCATGATCCTCATTTACTTGTCCTCAAGGACAAGGTTCAGCACGGTGATGCGAGAGATGTGTCTATTTGAGATGATGGGGTGTTGAGGATGCAGGGATGGATATGTGTGCCCAATATAGATGGGCTACGAGAGTTGATTCTTGAGGAGGCCCACAACTAACGATATTCCGTTCATCCGGGAGCCACAAGGAATATGTATCAGGACTTGATACAACACTATTGGTGGAGGAGAATGGAGAAGGATATTGTTGGGTTTGTATCTCGGTGTCCCAACTGTCAGTAGGTAAAATATGAGCATTAGAGACCGGGTGAATTGCTTCAGAGGATAGAGATTCCAGAGTGCAAGTTGGAGCAGATCACCAAGGATTTCGTAGTTGGGCTCCCATGGACTTCGAGGAAGTTTGATGCTATTTGGGTGGTTGTGGATCCGCTGACCAAGTCTGCGCACTTCATACTAGTTGGTACTACTTATTCTTCAGATCGGTTCGCTGAGATTTACGTTAGAGAGATTGTTCGCCTTCATGGTGTGCCAGTTTCCATTATTTCTGATAGAGCCACGCAGTTTACATTGCAGGTTTGGAGGGCCGTGCAGCGAGAGTTGGGCACTTAGTGTTAGATCACGTTTTAATGATGCAATTAATATACATGTGCAGGAACTCAAGGAAGTAAAGATAAACTGCTTAAGCAGTTTATGACGAACAAGGGAAGAATTCACTCATAAATAAAACTACTGGAATAATCCATGATGTACAAGGAAAACAATAAATCTACATCAGCAAATCAGGATTAGCACCATAAAACTGGGAAATCAAATCAGTAGTATCAGTGATTAACGTAGATGGAATAATCAAGGCACGAGAAGATCAATGACTAGTAATCAAGGCAGAATCACAGAGAAAATCTGGGAATTGACCGAGTTTGGAAGATCCAATAATTAAGGAGAAATCTCTTAAAGCAATCGTCTGCCGAAGGAAAGATATCAAGAGAAACAACGACTCACTCCTTATTCTTGGAAAAAATCAATTCTTTCCAAGTATCAAAACCCTTGGGTTGACAAGCCTCCACCCTTCATCATAGTATATATTCTCCTTTGTAAACCCTAGTAAAGACATACTTTGATCAAACCAAATCACTCTCTTTATTCTACTGCAAACAAGCATAGTAGCTTAGGCAAATCTGCTGTGTAACAAGTCAGGGATAGAAAGTGGGTACACAACTGGTGAGGCATTGTATCAAATGAGTGCTAGAGAACTTGAGCGATATACATCACATCTGTACTCGGAAGAAACTTATTTACTTGAAGAGAACTCCCTTGCAACCCAAGGGAACTAGATTAGGATTCTCATTGAATCCGAATCAGTATAAAAATCCTGGTGTATTTCATTCTTGCAATTATTTTCTGCACTTTAGTTTCAGTTATCATATCTGCTATATTACCATATTCAGTCGAATACTCTAGTTATAAGTCAACTTATAAGCGATTAATTCACCCCCACTCTTGTACTTTCAATTGGTATCAGAGCAAGACTTACATTTTACTTTTTGCTTAACAACTTGTGAGAAACGATCATGGCAAATAAGATTATCATAGGAGCTCTCTTTCAGGAAGGAACTTCACAATTTAGACCATCATACTTCAATGGACAACATTTCTCTCATTGTAAAGTACGAATGGGAATCTTTTCCAAAGCATACAATGTTAAAGTATGGAGAGTCATCAAAAAGGGAAACTATCCACTACCTGCTAGCACTCCTCCACTAGCTGATCCTGATGACGTAGATTCCTACTCAAAGGAGCAATTGGAAGCTGTACAAGTGAACAACAAGTCAAGGAATCTGCTTCACAATGCTATAAGTGGTGAAGAATATGAGAAAACATAAAGTTGTGATACAACCAAAGAGATGTGGGACAAACTAGAGGTCACCTATGAGGGAACCAACAAAGTAAAGGAAACTCACATTAATATGCTAGTTCATGACGAACTCTTCTCAATGAAAGAAGGAGAATCCATTGAAGAAATGTTTGCCAGGTTTAGTAAGATAATTAGTGACTTAAAAGCTTTCGGCAAACCCTACACCCGTGGTGATCAAATCAGAAAAATTTTCAAAAGTTTGCTAACCACTTGGCAGACCAAAGTAGTCATACTGGAATCTCAAGATCTAAACAAATTATCCTATGATGAACTATGAGGAGAACTCATTGCTTTTGAAATGACGCATATGAAAAAAGACAAATCAAGAGGAGAAAAAGAAAATAGTTGCATTCGAAGCCTCTACTGAATTGGTTGAAAATGAAATTGATGATCCTGAAGCTCTACAATAAGAGATTGCTATGATGTCTAGAAATATGGATGGACTGATGAGAAGATACAGAAACACAAAGAAAGGAAGATTCCCACAGAGACGATCCAAGCAATACAATGAACAGTATAAGAACAACCGAAAATGCTACGAATGTGGAAAATTTAGGCACATTCAAGCTGAATGTCCTGAACTAAAAAGTAAGATCTCTAGAGGTTTCAACAAGAACAAATCCTTCAGAAGATGGAGTGATGAGGATGACTCAGACCATGAAGAAATAGCAAATCTTTGTTTTATGAAAATTCTGGAAAATGAGATAAACAAAACTTCAGGATGCTGGACAGATGAAGATGATTCAGATGACAAAAACTGTTTCATGGCACGAGGTGAAACTAGCGAAGTAAGATCTTATGACTGTGAAAGAGCAGGATATTCTTGATTCCACCTTAAAGGAGTCTCAAAGAATGATGAATGAACTTAAAAGACGTACTAAGGAATTCAAGGACTAGAAACTCAAACATGAAGTATGTGAAATCGAAAATGAAGTACTTCAAGAAGAGTTTGAGTACTTGCAAATGCAGCTTAACGGCTTGCGCAAATCCACCAGTCATAGTTCTGTCACGTCAAACCAAACGACTTACAAGTCAACTAGAAAGGAACCAATTAGAACAAAATTGACCAGTCGGTCGGGCCAGATGGCTTACAAGTCAACTGGGAAGGAACCAACTAAAACTTTGTCAGCTAGTTTTAACACTTATGAAAGACCTGAACACATGTCTGGAGCTAAATGTCATTATTGTAATAAAAGTGGGCATAAATATTCTGGCTGTCACTTTTGTAAATCTAATCTGTCAGGATGGGTTTGGAAACCTAAAAATTCTGAACCTAGTAAGACTAACTCACCATGACCCAGGCAAGCTTGGTTACCTAAAAGAAAGTGATCATCTTGTTTTGTAGGAACACCACAGAGTAAGTCGCAAAGGAAAGTGGTATCTAGATAGTGCGTGTTCCAGTCACATGACAAATGATAAGAACCTGTTCAAAAGTTACAAAGATCGATGGAGGAAATGTAAAATTTGGAGATGACTCAAGGGGTAAAATAGTTGGCACCGGAACAATTCCATTCAACAACAATAGTGACATTACTGAAGTATATCTTGTTGATGTCCTAAACTACAATCTTCTGAGTATAAGTCAACTCTGTGACTCAGGATATGAGGTAAAGTTTAAAAGAATAGGTTGTGCTATTGAAGACGAATCAGGTAAGATAATTCTTCTGGAAAAAGTTATGGAAATGTTTATATGCTTAATGGATTTGAGAAGATAGATGGCCACATCTGCTTAACCTCATATGTCTGATGATCCCTGGTTATAACACGGAAGACTTGCCCACGCTAGCATGCATTTGATTGAAAAATTATCCAAACATGATTTAGTTATTGGCTTGCCTAAACTGATTTTTTCTAAAACTCATATTTGTGATGTATGTCAAATGGGTAAGAAAACCAGAAACTCTTTAAAAAAAAGATATAGTGTCTACTTCAATACCTTTGCAATTACTTCATATGGATTTATTTGGACCTACTAGAACTGCTAGCATATGAGGTACGAAATATGCTTTTGTTATTATTGATGATTTTTCACGTTTCACCTAGGTAATCTTCCTGTCTCATAAGGATGAAGCCTTATGAAATTTTGAAGTTTTTTGCAAAAGGATTGAAAGGGAAAAAGGATATCAGATCTCAAATATTCAGAGTGACCATGGAGGAGAATTTGAAAGTAGAGCATTTGAGGACTTCTGTAATGATCAAGGATACACCCACAATTTCTTTGCACCACGCTCACTACAGCAACATGGGGTTATTGAAAGAAAGAGCAGAACTCTCCAAGATATGGCAAGAACCATGTTACTAGAGCATTCATTGCCAAACCATTTTTGGGCAGAAAGCGTGAGTATTGCATGTCACATCCTTGAAAGTACAAGATGGGAGGGGGGTGAATTGTAAATAATTAAAATTAATCGTTACTGAGTTGACTTAAAACTTTAGTAGTAGACTGAATATGGCAATCTTGCAGATATAATAGTTTGAGGTAATATGCAGAAACTAAATGCAAAAATTAAAGACACCAGGAATTTTATACTGGTTCGGATTCAATGTGAATCCTAATCCAGTCTCCTTGAGTTGCAAGGGATTTCTCTTCAAGCAAATGAGTTTTCTTTCGAGTACAGGCATGTGTATCGCTCAGATTTCTCTAGCACTCTTTTGATTCAATGCCTCACCTATGGTATGTCCTCTTTCTATCCCTGACTTATTACACATCAGATCTATGTAGGCTACTATGCTTGTTTGTAGTAGAATGAAGAGAGTTATTTTGGTTCGATCAAAGTATGTCTAAGGATGGTGTTACACAGTAAATTTATACAAAGGAGAATGGTGAAGGCTTGTAAACCCAAGGGTTTTGATCCTTGGAAAGAATTGATTCTTTCCAAGAATAAGGTACTAGCCGTTGCTTCTCTTGATATCTTTTCCTTCGGTAGATAATGGATTCAACATGATTTCTCCTTGATTGTTGGACCTTCCAAACTTGACCACTATCCGAATCTTCTAGCCTTTATTATTCTCCTGTGATTTCGTCAATCACAGATTACTTCGAATATTCACTCCGTTATGGCTGATTTGATTTCCCAGATTCACAGAGCTAATTCTGATTTGCTGATATAGATTTGTAGCTTTCCTTGTACCCCGTGCGTTATTCAAGTAGCTTCCCTTGTGAGTGATTTCCTTCCTTGTTCGACATAGCCATTTCAATAATTCTTGTTTACTTCTTTGAACTCCTGCACATGTATACTAATTGCATCATTAAAATATGATCTAACAATCTCCCCCTTTTTGATGATGGCAAAATAATATACGTAGATGTAAAGAAGTAAACAACAGTTGACTTCCCTGTTTGTTACTGGCCAACTTGGCTCTCCCTCAATGTGTGTAGTCAACTGGATTTAATCTCCCCCTCAATATGTGCAGTCGACTCGTACCTGTATTGTACTTCTAGACATGTAGTATAGTCAACTTAATCTGTTTAAAGAGTAAAGCATACTATCTATGCATGTAGTATAGTCGACTTGAACCTGCACATATAATATAATAAAGAGTACTGTCTATGCATGTAGCATAGTCGACTTGAACCTGCACATATAATAGAATAAAGAATACTATCTATGCATGTAGCATAGTCGACTTGAACCTGCACATATAATAGACCCAAGAGATATATATTCTCCCCCTTTTTGACATCAGCAAAGAGGGATTAGCAGACAAAAAAACAGTACTATCCACAGAGGAAAAGAAAAAAGAAACATCTAAGGGCACAACCCAAAACAAGTTTTAAACAAAAATTGTCTGTAAAACACATCCACACTAGCGACGCAGGAAGTAAGTAAGAGTGTTGTAGATCGCCTCCTTCAACTGTTCAAAGCTGGTGTTTGCAGCAGTGCTTATTCCATCTAGCCTGTCGTGGACCTCCTTGAAGGCTTTAACCACATTCTCCCTTACCTTTTGCACAGCCACCCTGATTTTAGACACATCAGACCCAGTTTCCTTTGAAATAGTATGGATAGCACCGATAGTCAACTGAGTAGAGAAAAGGAGAGTCTTGATATCTAAGATTTGGGAGTCAATGAAGCTTAGCTTCTGACTTAGGTCGGAACTAATGAGAGGGGGTGGAACAACAGATGTCGGCTTGGATTCCATAGGGTTATGTTTTGCTTCACTCTCACCCTTCTTAATCCAGGCACCCTTGACACTCACATACCCCATACTAGAGAAAGCTCTAGAATTGTAGGACTTGGAAACAGGAACAAAGGGGTAGTAAGAAAGCGAAATTTGATGAGCTTCCAGAATGTGGCTGATGGCCATACCAAAAGGTAAACTGGTGGGATCTTCAGCACTCTCAATCATAAAATTTATGACCCAGGAGGACATCTTGAGTTTGAGTTTGGTGATGATACAATAGACAAAGAAAGTGTCCCTTTAAGAGAAGGTAGAGTAGGAGCCAGTTCTGGTGAGAAGAGTGGTTGCAACAATGTGGGCGAGAACCCAAGTTTCAAAGCTTACATCACTAGGCCCCAATTGGTTGGGAAGGGTTTCAGAGGGATTTTTAGCAATGCATTGTTTGGCCTGGTCAAAGGAAATTTCAAAGTCCTCAGGGCAAACATTTTTAAACAGAGTGGGGAAACCAGTGCAACGATAGAGAAAAATAGAATCGAACAGGGCACAGTCAAGAATAATGCGTTTACCCAGAATAAGAGTTTCAAGCTTACCAGGTTTACTAGAGCGAAGATTAGCATAAAACATACGGACTAAGGGCTCATACACTTTAGGCGGAGAAATAGAGAGAAAATTTTCCCAGCCTTGGTACACAAAGAGATCCTTTACCTTACAGTTGAGAGCCTCCATATCATAAAGATCCACAACTCTTCCATGGGCAATGAGTTTATCCTTGAGAGAGATCAAAAATTCCCTGTTTGGGGTTTCCCAGAAATTTAGGTCGGAATCGAGGGAAGCAGAGAAATTGAATTTCAATTTCTTTGGAGTGGAAGAGACAAGAGGATCCTCCATGGGACTCTTACCAGAGGCTTTTTCTCCTACGAGATAAGAGTGTTCAGAAAATGCTCCTTGAGAAGAGGCGAAGCCCTCAGAATGATCAGACCCTAGGTCTACTTGCTCAGGAGGTGTTGAAGAGAGTTTTACCTTAGAGGGAGTGCATTTTCCGGTGGAAACGGAGGGTTTTTTGGGGGGTTTTTTTCCATGGGAGAAGAGAGGGTTTTCACAGATTGAAGAGAGATAGTGTGGAGATGAGAGTGACCCGAAAAGGCTTACCTTAAAGAAAAAGATTTGACGGTTGAGTACAGAAAAGGAAAAGGGTGTCATTTGAAGCGATGTGATGATTAGTTTTCCATCTTCGACTGCGAACTTATGTGAAATAGAATAAAAAGAGAGGGAACAAACTGAAAGCGTAATTAATGCACTGAAAAAGAGCAATTATGACAAGTTTTTGAAAAAGATCAATTTGGTCCTAAGAGTTTTTTGAAAAACAGATTATACCAAGTAATTTTCTCAAAGAGCAAAATCTTTCTTCCAACAAAGGTTTAGTAAAAATATCAGCTAATTGGGCAGCAGTGTCAACAAAGGCTAATTCTATGTCACCGCTAAGAACATGATCTCTAATAAAATGATGCTTAATGTCTATATGCTTTGATCTAGAGTGATGCACATGATTTTTTGAAAGACAAATTGCACTTGAATTATCACAAAAGATTTGTATAGGTTTAAAGGAAATTTCATAGTCACCCAATTGATGAGACATCCATAGGAGTTGTGCACAACATTGACCAATGGCAATATACTCACCTTCGGTAGTGGATAAGGCGACTGATGCTTGCTTTTTACTGTTCCAGGATGTTAAAGCCTTTACTAGTAGTTGACAAGTGCCACTTGTGCTCTTCCTGTCTTCCTTATCACCTGCTAAATCTGCATCTGAGAAACCTTCTAATTTAAAAGAGTTAGAGCGAGGATACCATAATCTATGAGATACTGTGCGAATAAGATATCGAATAATTCTTTTTACAGCAGTCAGATGTGACTCCTTGGGAGCTGACTGAAACTTGGAACATTTACAAACGCTGAATATAATATCTGGTCGACTTGCGGTCAGATACAGTAGTGATCCAGTCATTCCTCTGTATTTGGTTTCATCAACTGGAATACCCTATTCATCCTTATCCAAATTTGTAGCCGGACTCATAGGAATGCCAATTGATTTTGCGTTGCTCATGCCAATTTTTTGGATTAGTTCCTTTGTATATTTGGTCTGACAAATGAAGGTTCCTTCTTCGGTTTGATGAATTTGAAGCCCAAGGAAAAATGTGAGTTCACCCATCATGCTCATTTCGAATTCGCTTTGCATGAGGTTTGCAAATTCCTTACATATACGAGAGTTAGCACTACCAAAGATAATGTCATCAACATAAATTTGAATGATAAAATTACCTTTTGTTGATCGTTTAATGAATAGAATAGTATCAATTTTACCTCTGGTAAACCCATGATCAACAAGGAAAGTACTTAACCTGTCATACCAGGCACGTGGAGCCTGTTTCAGTCCATATAGGGCCTTAGTAAGCTTGTACACATGATATGGGAATTTTGAGTCTTCAAAACCTGGAGGTTGTTTTACAAAAACTTCCTCTTTGATGAATCCATTTAGAAAAGTGCTTTTGACATCCATTTGAAACAACCTGAATCCTTTAAATGATGCATAGGCCAGCAAGATTCGTATAGACTCCAGTCGAGCTACTGGGGCAAAAGTTTCATCATAGTCGACTCCTTCTTGTTGTGAATAGCCTTGAGCAACTAATCTGGCCTTGTTCCTTATGACTTGTCCCTCTTCGTTCAATTTATTTCTAAATACCTATTTTGTTCCAATAATATATACATTATCAGGTCTGGGTATTAACTTTCATACTTGATTCTTGCTTAATTGATCTAGTTCTTCTTGCATGGCTTTCACCCAGCTCGAATGCTTCAATGCTTCTTCTACCTTTTTGGGCTCTATTTGAGAGATCAAGGCAATATTTGCTTTCTTTATGATGGTAGCCCTGGTTTTCATTCCTTCGTTTGGATCCCTTATGATATATTCTATGGATATTCAGGTTCGCTCCTCCATTAATTTAGTCGGACAATGTTTGTAGTTGACTCCGTATGTTGTTCAGGAGAGGTATTGCTGGCTTGTTCAGTTGACTCAATCACAACTGCGGTATTAGTCGACTCCTATGATTTTCCTTTATCCTAAGCTTCTTGAGTTTGATCTTCATCACCTGCATTAGTTCCTTTCTCGACCAAGGGATTATTTTCATCGAATATAACATGAACAGATTCTTCTATGCATAGAGTATGTTTATTGTAAGCCCTAAATGATATGCTATTTAATAAATAACCAAGAAAAATACCTTCGTCACTTCTTGGATCAAATTTTCCAAGATTATCCTTACCATTGTTATGAATGAAGAACTTACTTCCAAATGGATGAAAATAACTGATATTAGGACGTTTACCTTTCCAGAGTTCATAAGGAGTCTTTTTCAGAATAGGCCTTATAAGACAACAATTGAGAATATGACATGCCATACTCACACCTTCAACCCAGAAATGATTTGGGAGTGAATGTTCTAACAACATGGTTCTTGCCATGTCTTGAAGAGTTTTGTTCTTTCTTTCCATAACTCCATTTTGTTGTGGTGATCATGGTGCGGAGAAATTGTGGGTGTAACCTTGATCGTTACAGAAGTCTTCAAATGCTTTACTTTCAAACTCGCCTCCATGATCACTTTGGATTTTTGAGATCAGATAACCTTTTTCTCTTTCAATCCTTTTACAGAAAACTTCAAAATTTCTTAAGGCTTCATCTTTATGAGATAGGAAAATCACCCAAGTAAAACGTGAAAATTCATTAACAATAACAAATGCATATTTCTTGTCTCCTATGCTAGTAGTTCTAGTAGGTCCAAATAAATCCATATGAAGTAATTGCAATGGTTTTGAAGTAGACACCATATCTTTGTTTTTGAAAGAGTTTCTAGTTTGCTTACCCATCTGACATGCATCACATATATGAGTTCTAGAGAAATTCAATTTAGGTAATCCAATAACTAAATCATGTTTGGATAATTTTTCAATCAAATACATGCTGGCATGACCTAGTCTTCTGTGCCACAACCAAGGATCATCAGATATATAAGTTAGGCAAATGTGAGCATCTATATTTTTGAATCCATCAAGTATGTAAACATTTCCGTACCTTTTTGCAGAAGAAATTATTTTACATGATTCGTATTCGATGGAACAACCTGTTCTCTTAAATTTTACCTCATATCCTGAGTCAAAGAGTTGACTTATACTGAGAAGATTGTATTTTAGTCCATCAACAGGATATACCTCAGTAATGTCACAGTTGTTGTTAAAGGGAATAGTTCCAGTGCCAACTATTTTTCCTCTTGAATCATCTCTAAATTTGACGCTTCCTCCGTCAATCTTTGTAACCTTCTTGAAAAGGTTTTTGTCACCTATCATGTGACTGAAACATGCACTATCTAGATACCATTTTCCTTTGCGACTTACTCTGTGGTGTTCCTGTGAAACAGAATTATTACTTTCTTTTAGGTACCCAAGTTTGCTTGGGTCCTGGTGAGTTAGTGTTACTGGGTTCAGAATTCTTAGGTTTCCAAACCCATCCAGACATATGAGATTTACGAAAATGACAACTAGAATATTTATGCCCAATTTTGTTACAGTAATGACATTTAGCCTCAGACCTGTTTTCAGGTCTTCCATAAGTGTTGGAACTAGCTATTATGAGATTAGCTGATTCCTTTCCAGTTGATTTGTAAGTCGACTGGTCCGACCGACTGGTCGATTTAGTTCTGATTAGTTCTTTTCCAGTTGACTTGTAAGTCATCTGGTTTGACCTAACAGAACTGTGACTGGTGGATTTGCGCAAGCTGTTAAGCTGCATTTGCAATTCCTCAAACTCCTCTTGAAGTACATCCTTTTCAATTTCACATACTTTATGTTTGAGTTTCTAGTCTTTGATTTCCATAGTGAGTCTCTTAAGCTCTTTCATCATTTTTTGAGACTCTTTTAAGATGGAATCAAGAATGTCCTGCAATTCATTACATCTTTCACAGTCATAAGATCTTACCTCGCTAGTTTCTCATTTTGCCATAAAACAATTTTCATTGTCTGAATCATCTTCATCTGTCCAGCATCCTGAAGTTTGTTAATCTCATTTTCTAGAATTGTCATGAAGCAGAGATTTGCTATTTCTTCATGGTCTGAGTTATCCTCATCACTCCAGCTTCCAAATGATTTGTTCTTGTTGAATCCTCTAGAGATCTTCCTTTTCAATTCTGGACATTCTTCTTGAATGTGCCCAAATTTTCCACATTCGTAGCATTTTCCATCATTCCTATCTTGTTTGTTGTATTGCCTAGATCTTCTTGGTGGAAATCTTCCTTTCCTTGTATTTCTATATCTTCTCATCAGTCCATCCATGTTTTTAGACATCATAGCAATTTCTTCTTGTAGGGCTTCAGGATCATCAACTTCATTTTCAGTCGATTCAGTAGTGGTTTTGAATGTCACAATTTCCTTTTTCTCCTCTTGATTTGTCTTCTTCAGGTGTGTTCTTTCAAAAGCAATGAGCTCTCCTCGTAGTTCATCATATGATAACTTGTTAAGATATTGAGATTCCAGAGTGACAACTTTAGTCTGCCAAGTGGTTGGTAGACTTTTGAGAATTTTCCTAACATGTTCGCCACTGGTGTATGGTTTGCCAAAAGCTTTTAAGTCACTGATTATCTTACTGAACCTGGCAAACATTTCTTCGATGGATTCTCCTTCCTTCATTGAGAATAGTTCATAGTCGTGAACTAGCATATTGATGTGAGTTTCCTTTACTTTGCTTGTAACTTCATAGGTAACCTCAAGTTTGTCCCACATCTCTTTGGCTGTATCACAACTAGATATTTTCTCATATTCTTCACCACGTATTGCATTGTGAAGCAGATTTCTTGCCTTGTTGTTTATTTGTACAGCTTCCAGTTGCTCATTTGAGTATGTGTCTATATCATCAGGGTCAGCGAGTAGTGGAGTGCTGGCAGGAAGTGGGTAATTTTCCTTCTTGATAACTCTCCATACTTTGACGTCGTATGCCTCGGTGAAGATTTCCATTCGGATTTTCCAGTGGGAGACATGTTGTCCATTGAAGTAAGGTGGTCTTACTTGTGAAGTTCCTTCCTGGAACAGAGCTCCTATGATACCCTGATTTTCCATGATCTTTTTCTCACAAGCTGTTAAGAAGAAAACAAAAAGTATGAGCCAAGCTCTGATACCAATTGAAAGTACAAGGGGGGGGAGGGTGAATTGTTAATAAATAAAATTNTAATATGCAGAAAGTAAATGCAAAAATTAAAGACACCAGGAATTTTATACTGGTTTGGATTCAATGTGAATCCTAATCCAGCCCCCTTGGGTTGCAAGGGATTTCTCTTCAAGAAAATGAGTTTTCTTTCGAGTACAGGTATGATGTGTATCGCTCAGATTCTCTAGCACCCGTTTGATACAATGCCTCACCAGTGGTATGCCCTCTTTCTATCCCTGACTTATTACATAGCAGATCTATGTAGGCTACTATGCTTGTTTGTAGTAGAATGAAGAGAGTTATTTTGGTTCGATCAAAGTATGTCTAAGGATGGTGTTACACAATAAATTTATACAAAGGAGAATGGTGAAGGCTTGTCAACCCAAGGGTTTTGATCCTTGGAAAGAATTGATTCTTTCCAAGAATAAGGTACTAGCCGTTGCTTGTCTTGATATCTTTTCCTTCAACAGATAATGGATTCAACATGATTTCTCCTTGATTGTTGGACCTTCCAAACTTGACCACTTTCCAAATCTTCTAGCCTTTATTATTCTCCTGTGATTTCGTCAATCACAGATTACTTCGAATCTTCATTCCGTTATGGCTGATTTAATTTCCCAGATTCACAGAGCTAATCCTGATTTGCTGATGTATATTTGTAGCTTTCCTTGTACCCCGTGCGTTATTCAGGTAGCTTCCCTTGTGAGTGATTTCCTTCCTTGTTCGACATAGCCATTTCAATAGTTCTTCTTTACTTCTTTGAACTCCTGCACATGTATATTAATTCTATCATTAAAATATGATCTAACAATCCTCAACCGTTGCCTCATAAGGCCAATTCTGAAAAAGACTCATTATGAACTCTGGAAAGGCAAATGTCCAAATATCAGTTACTTTCATCACTTTGGAAGCAAATGTTTTATTCACAATAATGGTAAGGACAATCTTGGAAAGTTTGATCCAAGAAGTGACGAAAGTATTTTTCTTGGTTATTCATTAAATAGCAGATCTTTTAGAGTCTATAATAAACTTTATGTGTAGAAGAATCTGTACATGTTATATTCGATGAAAATAATCCCTTGGTCGAGAAAGGAATTACTGTAGGTGACGAGGATCAAACTCAAGAAGCTCAGGACAAAGGAAAACCACAGGAGTCAACTAACACATCTAGCATGACTGAGTCAACTAAAGAAAACAACAGCAATTCTCCAGATCAACCAGCAGAGTCGACTACAAACATCATCCGACTAAATGAATGTAAAAGTGAACCCGAATATCCTCAGAAATATATTATAAGGGATCCAAACGAAGGAATGAAAACCAGATCTGCCCTAAAAAAGAAAGCAAACATTGCATTGATTTCTCAAATTGAGCCAAAAAAGGTAGAGGAAGCACTGAGGGATTCAAGCTGGGTGCAAGCAATTCAAGAGGAATTAGATCAATTCGGCAAGAATCAAGTGTGGAAACTAATACCCAAAACTGATAATGTATCTGTGATCGGAACAAAATGGGTATTTAGAAACAAATTGAACGAGGATGGAAATGTCATAGGAAATAAGGCGAGATTAGTTGCTCAGGGGTATTCACAGAAAGAAGGAGTCGACTACGATGAAACTTTTGCCCCAGTAGCTCGCTTGGAGTCTATATGAATTCTGTTGTCATACACATCTTTTAAAGGATTCAGGCTATTTAAAATGGATGTCAAAAGCGCCTTTTGAACGGATTCATCGAGGAAGAAGTTTTTGTAAAACCACCTCCAGGATTTGAAGATTCAAAATTTTCATACCATGTATACAAGCTTACTAAATCACTATATGGGTTGAAACATGCTCCACGTGTCTGGTATGACACGTTGAGTACTTTTCTTGTTGATCATGGCTTTACTAGAGGTAAAATAGACAATACCTTGTTTATTAAACGATCAACACAAGGTAATCTCATTATTCAAATTTATGTTGACGATATTATCTTTGGTAGTGCTAACCCCCTTATGTGCAAGGAATTTTCAAATCTTATGCAAAGCAAATTTGAAATGAGCATGATGAGTGAGCTCACATTCTTCCTTGGGCTACAAATTCAACAAACCGAAGAAGGAACTTTTATTTGTTGATTCAAAAATTTGGCATGAGCAATGCAAAATCAATTGGTACTCCTATGAGCCCTGCTACAAATTTAGACAAAGATGAACATGGCACTCTAGTTGATGAAACCAAATATAGAGGAATGATTGGATCATGGCTATATCTATAAACAAGTCAACCAGATATTATGTTCAGCGTATGTAAATTTGCTAGGTTTCAGTCGGCTCCCAAGGAGTCACATCTAACTGCTATAAAAAGAATCATTCGATATCTCATTGGCACAATATCTCATGGATTATGGTATCCTCGCTTTAACTCGTTTAAATTAGAAGGTTTTTCAGATGCTGATCTTGAAGGTGATAAAGGACATAGAAAAAGCACAAGTAGCACTTGTCAATTACTAGGAAAGGCATTAATATCTCGGAATAGTAAAAAGCAAGCATCAGTTGCCTTGTCCATTACCGAAGCTGAATACATTACTATTGGACAGTGTTGTGCACAACTTCTGTGGATGTCTCATCAATTGGGTGACTATGAACTTTCATTTAAACCTATACAAATTTTTTGTGATAATTTTAGTGCTATTTTTCTTTCAAAAATTCCCGTGCATCATTCTAGAGCAAAGCATATAGATATTAAGAATCATTTTATTAGAGATCATGTTGTTAAGGGTGATATAGAAATAGCTTTTGTTGGCACCTCTGCTCAATTAGCTGATATTTTTACTAAACCTTTGTTGGAAGAAAGATTTTGTAATTTGAGAAAATTACTTGGTATTATTTACTTTTCTAAAAACTCTTAGGACCTATGTGCTCTTTTTGGTCAAATCGTGCTATAATTGTCCTTTTCCCATGCATTAATTGTGCCCCTGATTTTTTCCCTCTCTTTTCACTTTGTTCACATCAGTTCGTAGTTCAAAGATGGAAAGCCAATCATCACGTCTTCTCAACTGACACCCTTTCCTTTTCTGTACTCAACTGTCGAAATTCTCTGTTTAAGTTGGAAAACCCTTTCAGTCACTCTCATCCCCATCTTCTCTGCACAACCCTGTGCAAACCCTTCTTTCTTCAATGGCGAAACATTCCAAGAACCCCTCTGCATATACTAGAAAAAGCACCCGCTCTAAGGTGAAACCCCCTTATGCGCCTCCTGAGCAAGTAGACCTAGGATCTGATCACTCTAAGGGCTTCGCCTCATCTCAGGGTGATTTCTCTGAACATTCTCAACTTCTAGGAGAAAAAGCATTAGGCAAACGATCCATGGAAGATCCTCCCGTCTTATCCACTCCAAAGAAATCAAAGGTTGATTTCTCTACCTCACTCGATTCTGACCTAAATTTCTGGGATACCCCAAATAGGGATCTTTTTATTACTCTCAAGGATAAGCCCATCGCTCATGGTAGAGTCATGGATCTTGATGATATGGAAGCCCTCAACTGTAAGATAAAAGATCTTTTTGTCTATCAAGCATGGAAAACATTTCTCTCTATTTCTCCGCCTAAGGTTTATGAACCCTTAGTCCGTATGTTTTATGCCAATCTCCGCTCTAGTAAACAAGATAGGCTAGAATCTCTAGTACTAGGTAAACGTATTGTTCTTGATTGTGCTCTATTTGAATCTCTTTTTCAATTTCGTTGCTCTGGTTTGCCCACTATTTTTAAAAATATATGGCCTGAGAACTTTGAAATCTCTTTTGACAAAGCCAAACAATGCATTGTTGAATGTCCCTCTGAAACCCTTCCAAACCAATTGGGTCCCAGTGATGTGAGTTTTGAAACCCGGGTTCTGGACCGTATTGTGGAAACCACCCTACTTCCTCGTAGTGGTTCTTTTTCCACCTTCTCTCCAAGGGATACATTCTTCGTCTACTGCCTCATCACCAAACTCAAACTCAAGCTTTTCTCCTGGGTTATAAATTTCATGATAGAGAGTGCTGAAGATCCCACTAGTTTACCCTATGGTATGGCAATCACCCACATTCTGGAAGCCTATAAAATTTCTCTGATTATCCTTTCATTACTGTCTCTAAGTCCTACAATTCTAGAGCTTTCTCCATTATGGGATATGCGAGTATAAAGGGTTCCTGGGTTAAGAAAAGTGAGAGTGAAGCAACATAGGCACCTATGGAAACCAAGACTTCATCAGTTGTTCCTCCTCGTACTCTTGTTAGTTCTGAGTTGAGTGAGAATCTTAGCTCCATTGACTCCAAAGTCTCAGACATCAAAACTCTTCTTTTCGCTACTCTGTCCATTGTGGATGACATTCATGCTATTTCAAAGGAAATAGGGTCTGACGTGTCAAAAATCAGAGTCGCTGTTCTCAGAGTAAGGGAGAATGTGGTCAAGTTCTTCAAGGAGGTTCACGATAGGCTGGATGGCATGAACGTCGCTGCAAATACCATTCGCTTCGAACAGTTGAAGGACAGCATATGCAACACTCTTACCTACTTCCTCCGCCGCTAGTGTGGATGTGTTTCAAAAACTATTTTCTTTTGATACTTGTTTTGGTGGTATTGTGGGCTGTGCCCTTGGATGTTTCTATTTTTTTGTGCTGCTTTGGGTTGTTTCATCAGCCGCTAGATGCTTCTATTTTTGTTCCCTGCTTAATTTGGTATCTATGGTTCTAATCCCTCTTTGTTGAGGTCAAAAAGGAGGAGAAATATGTCTGCATGTTATGTGCATTTGTAAAGGTACAAGTCGACTATGTGTGGGCAACTGCACACATTTTATATATGCATAGGTAGTACTCTATATACTGTACAGGTACAAGTTAACTGCACACATTGAGGGGGAGAACAAGTCAATTCGACTCCATACATTAAGGGGGAGTCAAGTCGACTAGTAAAACACAAGGAAGTCAACTGTTGTTTACATCTTTACATATAGTATATTATTTTGCCATCATAAAAAAAGGGGATATTGTTAGATCATGTTTTAGTGATGCAATTAATATACATGTGCAGGAACTGAAGGAAATAAAGATAACCTACTGGAGCAGTTCATGACGAACAAGGGAAGAATTCACTCGCAAAGAAAACTACTGGAATAATCCATGATGTACAAGGAAAGCAATAAATCTGCATCAGCAAATAAGGATTACCCTTGTAAAACTGGGAAATCAAATTAGCATCAAATCAGCAATATCAGTGATTAACGGAGCTGGAATAATCAAGGCACGGGAAGATTAGTGATTAGCAATCAAGGCAGAATCATGGAGAAAATCTGGGAATTGACCGTGTTTGGAAGATGCAACAATAAAGGAGAAATCTCTTAAAGCAATCATTTGCCGAAGGAAAGATATCAAGAGAAGCAACGACTCACTCCTTATTCTTATAAAGAATAAATTCTTTCCAAGGATCAAAACCCTTGGGTTGACAAGCCTCCACCGTTCATCATAGTATATATTCTCCTTTATAAACCCTAGTATAGACATACTTTGATCAAACCAAATCATTTTATTTATTCTACTACAAACAAGCATAATAGCTTACTTAAATCTACTGTGTAACAAGTCAGGGATAGAAAGAGGGTACACAACTGGTGAGGCATTGTATCAAACGAGTGCTAGAGAACTTGAGCGATATACATCACATCTGTACTCAAAAGAAACTCATTTACTTGAAGAGAACTCTCTTGCAACCCAAGGGGACTGGATTAGGATTCTCATTGAATCCGAACCAGTATAAAAATACTAGTGTCTTTAATTCCTGCAATTATTTTCTGCACTTTACTTTCAATTATCATATCTGCTATATTACCATATGCAGTCGACTACTCTAGTTATAAGTCAACTTATAAGCGATTAATTTTAATAACTTACAATTCACCTGCCCTCTTGTACTTTCACTCAGGTTGAGTTGAACACAACATTTCACCCTCAAATGGACGGATAGTCCGAGCGTACTATTAAGATATTGGAGGACATTCTACGCGCTTGTATCATCAATTTCAGGGGTTCATGGGACCAATTTCTACTGGTCGCTGAGTTTGCTTACAACAACAGTTATCAGTCGAACATTTAGATGGCTTCATATGAGGCTTTATATAGGAGGTAGTGTAGATCTATGGTGGGTTGGTTTGAACCGGATGAGGCTTGGCTATTGGGTACTAACTTGGTTCAGAATGCTTTGGACAAGGTTAAATTGATTCAAGAGCGGCTTCGCACTGTGCAGTCTAGAAAGAAGAGCTATGCCGACAAGAAGGTCTGTGATGTGTCTTACATGGTTAGGGAGAAGGTTCTACTAAATGTTTCACCTATAAAAGGTGTTATGAGGTTCGGGAAGAAGGGCAAGTTGAGCGCTCAGTTTAATAGTCCATTTGAGGTACTTTAGAGGATTGGGAGATGGCTTACAAGCTTGCCTTGCCACCTAGTTTGTCAAGTGTGCACCCAGTATTTCATGTTTCTATGCTTCGAAAGTATATCGGCGATCCGTCTTATGTTTTGGATTTTAGCACGGTTCAGTTGGATGGTGATTTGGCTTATGATATGGAGCTGATGGCCATTTTGGATCGGAAGGTTCGAATGTTGAGGTCAAAGGCAATAACTTCAATGAAGGTGCAGTGAAGAGGTCAGCCCGTTGAGGAGGCTACTTGGGAGACCAAGCAGGATATGAAGAGCAGATATCCACACCTATTTGTGACTCCAGGTATGTTTCTAGACCCATTCGAGGAAGAACGTTTGTTTAAGAGCGGGAGGATGTAACGACCCAGATGGTCATTTCGAGAGTTATAGCCTCGTTCCCCTATTTTCTATTCCTTTTGTACTCTACAACTATTATTAGACTTACCAGGTCAATTGGTTGGGTCCGGAGAGATTTCAGAGTGAAATGAGACACTTAGTCTCATTATCGAAAGCATAAGTTGGAAAAGTTCATAGGACTTTAATTATGTGTAAACGACCTTAGATTTGCATTTTTATGGTTCCGTTAGCTTTGTTGGGTGATTTTGGACTTAGGAGCGTGTCTGAATTGTGATTTGGATGTCCATAGTAGAATTAGGCTTGAAATGGCGAAAGTTAGAATTTTAGAAAGTTGACCGGGGGTGGACTTTCTTATATCGCGGTTGGATTGGATTTCCAGAAAATGGAGTAGGTTTGTGGTGTCAGTTGTGACTTGTGTGCAAAATTTGAGGTTAATCAGACGTGATTTGATAGGTTTTGACGTCGTTTGTAGAATTTGGAAATTTCAAAGTTCGTTAGGCTTGAATCCATGTGCAGTTCGTGTTTTTGATGTGGTTTGAGGTGATTTGAGGGTTCGACTAAGTTTGTATCGTGTTATAAGTCTTTTTGGTATGCTTGGTTGAGGTCCTGAGGGCCTCGGGTGTGTTTCTGGTGGTTAACGGATCATTTTTGGACATAGGTTATTAGCTGAATTTTTCTGGTTTTTGCTGATCTGGTTTCCTTATACGCAATCGCGTAGGCTAAGCTGGTCGCTGATGGAATTTTCCCTATGCATTCGCGAGTGGAGGACCATGATCGCAAAGCTTTGAGAAGTAGTGTAACACAAATGCATGGGCTAGGAGAAGAAGCGGTAGGAACTGAGGCCACGTGTTTTGTTCATCGCGAACGCGTGAGGTCGTTCACGATAACGTAAGTCAGAGGAGCAGTGCATCACATTCGCGTAAGCTTATTTTTTTGGGGAAGTTTAGTTGTGCTTCATAATCGCGAGGTATGTTCCGCGATTGCGAAGGAGGCGTACCTGGGCAGATTTAAAAGATTCAAAACGAGGGTTTCGAGTTCATATCATAAAATTGAATTGGGAGCTTGATAAAAGGCAATTTTTAGAGGGATTGATACATGGGTGTTTGGGGTAAGTGATTTCTATCTAGTTTTGGTTAATTTCCATGATTATGCCTTTGATTCTACCTTTAAATTTGTGATTTGGGGTGGAAAAATTGGGGAAAATGAGGAAGAATTATTGGGCTAGATTTTTGAGGTTTTGAATGGGATTTCGGAATTGAGTAAATTTGATATTGTCAGACTTGTTATTGAATGGGCTTTCAGATTTTGTGACTTTTTTTGGTGGGCTCGGAGGCCGGTTTTGAGCTGATTTAGGATTTGGAGCTATAATTGTGTAATTTCTTGTAAAATTGATTCTTTAGCCCGTATTGATTGTATTGTAATGCTTGTGGCTAGATTCGGGACATTTGGAGGCCGATTCGCGAGGCAAAGGCATATTGGAGTAGAGTATTGGTTGGATTGAGGTAAGTAACAATTTTAAATATGGTCCTAAGGGTATGAAACCATGAATTATGCGTTATGTGATTGGTTTGGAGGTGACACACATGATAGGTAATAGGCGTGTGTTCGTGCACCGTAGGAATTTTGACTTGGTCCACTCCGTGGAACTGTAAAATTTAATAACTTATGTTGATACCCAATTTTTCCCTGAGTATTTTATATACCCAAAATACTTTCAAAATAACATATACATGCATATATAAGCATGCCCAAGAGTTTTGGTATTTTTTCCTTATTTTTAAGATTTTTAAAACCAATTTATTGTCTATTTTAATAGTAGAAAATTCAATAATTATTCCCAAACTATCATGTTTGGTGAATAACTTATTTTCATTCTCATATTTACACCAAAATATAATTAAGGTAATTTTTGTATATTTTTATAAATTTATTTGGTAGTTTTAAAGTTAAATTGCGTGTAATTGCAAGTTTAGCATCTTAAGATTAACTGCATTTTATAATTGTAAAATTGGTTCTAATATTAAATTAATATTTATATGTTATTTACTGACTCAGTACTTTAATGTAATCTCAAAATCATTTTTACTTTTTTTTTATATAAAAAGGAAAAACTGGCTATTTAAAATATAGCCCCAATTCGTTTTAATTGTATCCCCATTTACATTTCAATTTTTTAGCCTAAAACTGACCCAATTTCAAGCTTCAAATCGGACCATCCCAATTCCGTATAATCCAACCCAATAACCCGTTTAACCTACCCGACCCAAGGCTCTTTTAATCTAGACCGTTGATCAATCTGATCAACGGTCACGATCTCATCTTTCCTTTTTAATTCACCTAACCCAGCCCTAATCCCCCCATTTCCTTCTGGTAGCCGCCTTTGGATCCTCTCATCTCTCAGACTCTCTCGACCCTTCCCCTAACCCTAGCAGCTTCTCGTCATCCTCACCCCAAAACTCACTGGAATCCATGGCTTCTCAGGTCATGGAAACCCTATACTCACCTCCTACTACTCCTACATGCCTGGTGCGCGAAGGTTCGAGGCCAAACTTCGAAGGTGTTCACTCAGACCTTCACCGATTCGAGGTTTCCGGACATCTCCGGCCTTGCTCCGGCATATCCAAGGATCAGGAACCTGACTCTTGACCTCTCTGACTCGAGATCGGACCTGTTTCCAAGCCTTTTTCATTTCTAGGGTTTCTCCGAAACCCTAAGCCATTCAATGTTCTTTCATCTTTATTTGTCTAGATCTATACGGTATATATGCTTTTCTTGCCATCTAAGGTGTTTTCCCCAAATGCTTCTTTTCAAAAGCGTTTCTCTTCAATTTTAGGGTTTTTGAAAGGATTTTTTGGAAAAAAATCTTTCTGATATTTCTTCTTCTTTGCTTTATGTGTGTTTGTCCATACCCTGCTCGTGTGATTTCTTTACTACGCATGTACTGTCTTCTACCTTTTCTTTTCTACTATGTATGTTACTCTTGCTAAGCTTTGCTATGTTTTCTCTACTCTTTTACTATGTGTGTTTACTATTAAGTTATTTTATTTTTTTGTTTACTGTACTCTGTTCATGTTCTTACATGCTTCATCTACTTGTGTTCACATCTGTATTATCTCCTTCTTCTGAACTTGTTTAGGTTCCGAGTTTTCTCAAAATATGTTCTTCATGATTCTTCTTCCTTTGTCATTCAACGTGCTATCATATCTGTCTTGTTGAGACTCTGAAGCAAATGGCTTGCTTTCTCACTTCCATGTCTGATTCAATTTTGAAACCCTGGGATTTGGTGGTTTCCTTTGATGATTTTGATTCCTTGTGTTCGAGTTAAGGCTCCGCTTTGGGACCCTGGACTCTTAGACTCGCTATGAGTCTGCAAATTGAACTTGTATCTCTTTGCTTATGATTCTGAGTTTTTATGATTCTGAACTCCTCTCTCTTTTACATAACTCGACAGTCTCTTCTTGATTCACATGTTTGTGTACTTTATATATGAGAACTCTTCTTTCAAAAGGTTTTGCCAACTACTAATTGATTCTGAATCCCTTTGATGGTGTTTACTTGATTGTTCTTGATTTTCCCTAAGTGAACCTTTCTTTACCCTTTTTCTCGACCTGATTCATTCGAGTAAGCATGTAATTTTGGTTTTACTGATTGATTCCCTTTCCTTTTTTTTAAAAACCGTGTACTATTGGTTTGTTTCCTTAAATAGCTTCTATGTACTTACCCTTTATTATACTGCTGGGAAAATATTCTTTCAAAATCCCTTCCCTTAATTGTTTTACCCATTTGAATTTGAATCCCTTAATTAAAGGGAGTCTTATATGATTGATTGAAAAATTAGACTTTAATTATTTTCTTACCTTATTTCTCACGACTTTCATACTATAAATACTCTTCTCCCTTCTCTTTGAACACACGAACACAGAACACAATCTGAGTTCACAATTCACTCTCACTTAAACTCTCTCTTTCTGATACTTGCACTGCTGTGGACTTTGTTTACTTTCTTCTGCACTCTTTTGCTTCTCTACTGGTATGTCTCAATTAGTTTACATGCCTCAACAACAATGTGTTTAATTCTGCCTACTTCTTTTAGTTGACATTTGTTCCTAGCATATTGTCACATGTTTCCCCTTTCCTTTATAGTTCAGTATTTAAATTATGTATGCAATCAGTTGCTTGTCATGAATTTGATACTTTATGAATCCCAAACCCCCATACCCCTTTATATGTGAGTTATGGTTCAGGGCATGACAACACTCTAATATTGTTGTCCATGATTCTAGATTGGATTCTTTGAATCCAAAACTCAATCAGTTCCCATTCCCTTTTCCCCTATTATGTGTCTGAGCCTTGGACTTGGGTCTGGCAGTGTCCTAATCACTGTCTAGACCCGAGTCTGACCTTCAAAGGTCAGCTCTTAACTTGTTTAACCAAACAAATGGTCAAGGATGTGCCAGCCTACTTTGTGGCTAGGTATGTCCACCACATGTCATGGATCCCCAATTCCCCTTTCACTTTGCACTTACTCTTAGCTATTAAGTTCTGCCCCTCTCTGGCAATCCATGCTTTGGGACCCCATGAGCTCCCTCTGAACTTGGATACTTGAGAGTTGGCTCTTCCACACTGCACTGTTTCTATTCTAATGGTTTCTTGGGTGTAAGCAATGCCGCGAATCCCTGAGATTCCTTGGAACTTTGAAACACCCTGGATAAAGAGAAGGCTTTGGAAATCTGGATCCCGGAAGTGGCTCAATCGCATATTATTAGACATTAAGGTTGAATTAGGCTGCTCGGATCTAGCTGTTAGCTCTTGATGTACTTTTAATTTCCAGTTTGATCTATTGGGTTGTAATAACTTGTATGAAACTCGGGGAGTATAGTAAAGGGTGTGGGAGGGGTCTTCACTTTCTTGCATTCAAGGGGTAGATATCATGATTTAAGATTTTTTTTTAATCAAACTAGAAATCCTGCCTATAGGGTCCTTAATACTGATTCAATCACATAGAGACCATGCCTATAGGATTTAACGCTTAACTTTACCGCAAAATTGCCTAGAAAGCATGTCTATAGGGTTTAACACTCATGTTTTGTAATTACACATATAGAGATCATGTCTATAGGCTCTTGAATTTCTGCATATACAAATGTAATTAGGCAAACCATTTGCAGGTTTAATAATAAGGTTGTATATAAACATCATTTGTATAAGACTTCTATTAATGTCTGAAAAGGTATTAAAATCAGTAAACGTATAGAAAGCATGCCTATAGGAAATCTCGATTTTTAACAGCCTCATCCATTTTTTTAAAACAGTATCAATTGCTGGAACTCGTATCTATTTTACTAAAACTGGTAGTCTTCTACCCTTTTTATGAAATCCGCTGAAATTGGCAGACCTTTTCTATAATCAATCCGCACTTTCCTGAAACTCGCAAACCTTTTAATTAGTCTGCATCTTTTCTGAAACTACTGGTAACTCTTTTTGCAACTTTTTCCTGAAATTAATAGATCATGTGCCTACTTTTATTTCAACTCATAAACAAAAGGTTGGCTAATTAATCATTGAGTCAGTCTCTGACAATGGTATCCGAGTTGCCTAATGCAGACTTTCTGTCTAAATATATGTGTTGAACCAGTCCACTCGCTGCTTAATTTTAATCTAAGACCAAATCAGTATTTGTCAAGGCATGCTAAACTATATGATTATTTGACTTCCGGGGTTAATTTGAGCCTTATTTGCTTGTTTATTCTTCCCTTTTACTTGATACTTGTTTTGAATGTCGAGCTAGAATTTTATCCTTTAAACTCCACAAAGGACTCCATCCCTTTCTTTCCGCTTTAGGATTAGAAGTACTAATACCCCGGGACTGATAGGATTGGGACAGGTAGTAGCATGCGATAAGTAAACGATATCGTTCCGCGCTTTAATACCTTAACGGGGTGAGAAGGGTAGACATGGAGATGATGATTACACGATAACACTCTGCGTACAATTGGGTACCAGTGTTGTGCGAATGATCCATGTAATGTATAAACCTAGGACCCCCCTTCTCCCTCTTTAACAATTTTCTGAATCTTAAAAGTTGTTTCACATTTTTTTTTACCAAACTGCTCCTTTCTAAAATTCAGCACTTCTTTTAACCTTTCTATGCTTCTTGTACTTATTTATTTGTACTTGTATTTAAAGTCACAATTGTAGCATGGCCGGGAACCACACTAGTGGATCTTGAGGGGTACCTAACACCTTCCCCTCGAGATAATTTCAAGCCCTTACCCGAAACTCTGATCTTCATCTTTAATTCTTCTAGAAGTGTCCTAATGCACTATAATCATTAGGTGGTGACTCTTCAAACTCCAAAACCCAATTCCCAAAGCGGGAAAAGAGTTGTCTTCCCGAATGTCGTGAACCCGATTCTGCTTTAGGAAAAAGGAGGCGTCGACAACTTGTTGTTAGCTATATGTTCTCCCTGTGTTATAGAAATTTGATTGCAAATCATGTTAGAAATCATGCTTAGGTTATGTGATGACAATGTGGGGAACCGTAGAGGTCGTGTACTTGTTGAATTATTTGCTAATTCTTGTCTTGTACTCAGTCACAGTTTTACTTGCGTATCATATCTCAGTCTCTTCTTGTTTCTTGTTGGTACATTATATTATCTCTGTTTGGGCTGATTCTTTCTGATTTTTGAGATCCTGCGAGACTGGAGAGGTTGGTGACTGAGTTATGGCCTGAGTGCTAAGCTATAAGCTATATGTATTTATATGGATCGGGTTGCATGCCTCAGCGAGCTTGAGGGCTGTATGTATATGGATCGGGTTGTACACCGCAACAGCCTTAGGGTTGTATTTATATATGGATCGGGTTGCACACCACAACGAGCCTTATGTTTATTTATATATTATGGAATTGGACTGCACACCGCAATGATATAGTTCTTGGGTTGAAGGAGCCCCTCCGGAGTTTGTACAACCCCAGTGAGCGCAGGTATCTATTGAGTGTGAGTGTTGAGGGCTGAGATCCGAGTGATGAGCTATTGAGAAAGATTGAGTGACTGTTTCCCTGAGAGGTTGTATTTTATTTCATTATTGTTGCACATAGCTACTTTATGCTACTATTTTGAAACTTCTAGAAGATATTATATCTGGTTTTTACTTGAACTTGGCATGTATGACTGATTTGACCTAAATTGCCGGATTTGAAAGCATGTCTACTTTCTTGTTGAGATTACTAAAAATGAACTATAACTGTATAGCTTGTCACTATCTTTTAGTTACTTATTTGTTATTGTTACTTACTGAGTTGGTTGTACTCACGTTACACCCTGCACTTTGTGTGCAGATCTAGGTGTTTTCGGACACAGTAGGCATTGATATCGTGGATGGTTGATCTTTGGAGATTTACGAGGTAGCTGTCCGGCGTTCGTAGTCCTTGTGTCTCCTTCCTTATCTTTTCTTTATTTGTATTTTTGATACAGACTCTCGTAGACATTTCTTTTCTAGACTGGTGTGGTATAGATGCTCATGAGCTCAGTGACACCCTGATTAGGGGGCTATTTTCTGCAATTGTGTTTGGGTTTCTACCCCATTTTTATGAAAACTCTGGTTATTTATAATTTCTTAATTTATTTTCTATTTAATAGTGGAAGCATTTTAGAGATGTCAGCTTGCCTAGTACCACGATAGCCCCCATCACGACAGGTTAGGATTTGGGTCGTGACAAGCTAGTCTCTTCCTGAATCAACTACTAACTACTCATTGGTCCATTTTATATATATATATATATATATATATATATTCAATGTAATCTCTTTTGGGTTGTTTCCTTTGTCTTGACATACCTCTTGCACTGGATCCTTATGTATCAAGTGTTCATTCGTACTTATTTATCAATAACATCCTGGGCAGGAATCCTTACTACCTCTCCTATGCGTCCTACTTGCATACCATTCTAGAGTCATAACATATTTGTAGTATCTGAATAAATGCAATATCATTCCTTTCGCCTTTTTACCGTATTCTTCCTTTACTATTCCATAGTTATCTCTTCATATTTGGCTTCTTTTCACCTCTTCACAAATATTACTCGCCTTGCGGTAACCCTTATGTACTAAGGATATCTGGATTTCTTACGCGTCAGGGTAAACCTAGTGTAACTAGCACATTTAGTCCCTTAAGCTTAACTTTGCTTTAGGGAAGCGTCTTGCTGATGAACTTTAAAGGTTATTCTTCTGTTGTCCGTTCTATTATATTCAGAACACGATGTCTAAAATTTCCACGTTTTCGACTATTATCAAATCCTAAGGTCCCTAATTCATGTTCGTTTTTATCTTGTTTACTAGCCCATAATAATTTCTGTTACTTCGGAGGTCTAACTTAGCCTTCTAGTAATCATGTTGAAGTCAGCAACTCATTTCTAGAAATGAGGATATGACCTTGTGTCATATACTCTTTTATAATCTCAAAGCATGTCTTCAACAAAATATTCTTTCGCTTTCCCTTCTTCCAGGATAAAATGCGAAAATGAGATCTCCCTTTCGGTCCTATTTTATTTACCCACCTCTTTGGAAGCCGCATTTACCACTCGAATTGGCCGGACCAAAAAGTCAAGTGGGTTAGAACTCCTATGAAGTTTGAAGTTAGAACCCAAGCGAGAGTAGGTCCCTTTGCCCCATCTCACTGGCTCTTTGGGTCACCAAATATTCTTTCTTTACTAGGGGCGGGAGTCATACTAAGGTAAATATTTATCGCTTCTAGGATTCCAATACATGTCTTTTGCTATTTCTGAACGTTCTAATATTCATATCTGACTGTACCATTCTAGAGTGCACGATCTAATAGGTCCTTGTTTACCGTGAAAATGGTAACAACAATTAAATTTGTAAATGAGATTCTAAAAATACGTGATCTATTTTCAAGTTAGTTGTTTTAGAGCAGATATTGCTAAGAATATGGAAAAATACGAGCTAAAAATGGGGCAATAATCAAACCGAAAGGCTTACTGTCCAGGCTTGTCTTATCAAGGAGATATAGGCTAAAATGGGGAGTTGAACGAATCGAGAAACCTGCTGCCCGAGCATATGATTGGTCGATGAGCGACTTCAGGGTCGAAGTCCGGCCCGAGCTCGAACTATCGGGGGTGGTCGGGAATGGGATAACAGTTAAGATATGATCAAACAAGGCTCCTTATGGACAAGACCAAGCAATAAATGAAGAATAACTAAGAAAGCGATAAATGATAAAGTGGCCTCGAGCCAGAGAAAACGAGCAAGTTAGAAAGAGGAAAGAGAGAGAGATTATTGCACTTGAGTAGAAATAGTTGGAGCAACATCATCCCCTTACAAAGTAGTGTGTGTTCCCTTTATATAAGAGGGGAACCCGGCTATAGTACATATGCATTAATTTCAAATTATGGAGATGTGATGGACAGACATGAAACTTTGTCATAGGCTCTGGATAGGCCGGCTCTGTCAGACTTAGCTATGTGACTGGGGAACTTCCTCTCTGTTCTAGCCTCATCCTTCGACTTCTTTGAGTTTGGGCCCCGAGGAGCCCCGAGGAAGGGAAATCGGTCGTGGCTCCACGTCCTTTGGGTATCAATGCATTCTTCCGAAGTGGCTTGATAGCGAGAAATCAAGTCATTTAATTTTTCCGCATACAGGTAGTCTCCGCATTTCCCAGAACGAAGCGATGGGAAATGATTCTGACACCTGACTCATCGAGCTTCTTATGGTGATGTCACACCAATGATACAACCTGTGGCGCGAGATTTTGTGGCAATTGTGGTGCCCCACGAACTTGTGCATTTGACATCATTTAATGCGCGCTGATTCTTATTCTTCAAGGTGAGTGTACCACCATTGATTCGGTTTTTCAAGAGCACAGTAATTGCGTCTACCGATTAGTCTCCCAAAGCCTCGATGACCGCATCGTTACCCCTATAAATGGGGGTGCCTTGGTGTTGTTTTTTCTATCCAGTACCTTCATTGGCTCATTTTCCCATTTCCTCTTATCATCTTCTTCTATACTTGAATATTATGTTTGGGGCTCATGGCCTCAAGGCTGTTCGGCAAGGCCAACGTAGGCTGGGTTGTGGCCTATTGCAGGAGTTTCACTTCGTCGAGCATGACTATGATGTCCTGACACTGCCGTGGTTGCTGTTACATCTGTTGTTGTTTGCTCGAGATGATGACATACGAGGGTCAACTTTCCTTGCACGCAAAAAGTTCTTTGGATTACATACCGCTGCTCAAAAGGGGGCTCAGATTATACACCGCTGCTCACCTTCATACACCGGCTTGACGTGGTGCTCTACCCCGAGTTGGGGGCTTGATTGGCTAGATGTTCCAAGGAGTGGACTCTAAGTAGCCGTGCGAGTGGGACCGAGGCTTGTTCGGTACGATGTCTCTCTGTGGTTCTCTTGGCCAACGAGGATCCTCGAGCTTCAGAGAGCTATGGCATTTTTTCATCCCTCCCCGCTTCTCGCCCTATCCCTTTGGGATATCAGTGTGGAAGGCCGGGATAAGGCCTTTGAGGATGTGCGTCCGGAGGCGCCCGTTGCAGGAGGAGGACCTTCGAAGGCAGATCGGTCTCTAGGCTTTTACTTCGCGTATACATCCTTTTGTTTCTTCCTTTATGCATAGATATCCTTTCTAGGCTTTTTTAGTTGTATGTAAGGACCCCTCGAGCGATGTTGTACATGGATATTTATGAATTATGAATATACTTCATTGACTTCTGCTTTTGATTCTGGCCTTATTATTGCATGCTCTCGTGCCCTTCGAGGCCTTTGAATATTTTCCTTTGTTGTTGACCATTGATATCTAACTCGGATGCGAGAGTTTTTTTCGATTCTCTACTGATTGATATTGCTCTTTTCCGAGCCCATCATCGTACTCGGACCAAGCCTGAATTGATCCGATAGGTTCTGGTTGTCGGGCCCTCCGAGTTGCACAGAGATAGTACGCTGAGTCTTGGAGCTTTCGAGAGTGGTTACCTGAGCGAATGTCAGCTTTGGGTACCTGAGGGTCTTTTTTGAACTTGATGCAGATAGCTTTTTAAAGCGTAGGAGATAGACTTCTATTGAGGGGTTGCCTGTACTTAGGTGTTGCCTCGAGCCTTCCTGGAGCCTTCGTGATTAGAGCTTTGCATGCTTATTTTTCTTTTTACAAAAGGAAACCATGAGATCGGGTACCACCTTGAGTCGACTAATGGCGTTGAAAGCTTCCTGAAGCCCGACTTCTTTTTGGCAGAGATCCTCGAGATCGGATGCTGCCTCGAAACTGGATATAATATGGTTGACTCCTTGAGGCCTGTCTTCTCATCGACGGATGCCTCTGGGGTCGGGTATCACCCCATCGGTCTGTATCGAGCCGTTGGCTTCCCAGGGCTCACTCCGGATGGGTGAATCGTTGTTGTTTCCCGCATATGTGTGGGGCGGCTTCGTCTTCTTCAAAAGGCCTCACTATTTTAGGTAGCTACACTTCTGCCTTGGCATATGGTTCTTCATTTCTTCATGCGTAAAAAATGTTGGCGCACTCTTGCTTTAGTCTGTCAATTCTACCATAGCGGTGGCAACTACTTCGGGCCCGGCCCGGCAGGGAGTGGGGAGTGCCACCCCCGACGATCAAGATCCGCGGGAGTTTGTTCTGAAGACCGTGTCTTTGATAAATGAGGAACATCTGGAGATGGTGAGGAGATACCGCGGATGGAGCGAGGCGATAACGTTGCAGGTGCTTTCCCCAGATGGGAGTATTACAGACTCTGCTAATGGATTCTTGAGCGAATACCTATATCCTTTCGCATTTGGTCCCTTTGATAGAGCCATGCTTGATTTTGATTGAGATTTCGGGTTACTTTGGCTTAGATATATCCGTCGTTTTGGTGAGTGGTGCTGATGATGAGGTCCTCTGCGGATAAGGTTAGGCTTGAATTCATGCTCGGTCACATGGTCAGGCGGTACCAACCCTTTCATCACTGAGGCCTGCTAACCCTGCGGTGCTGTTCGTCCCTACCCTTTGTTGTCGATAATGAAGAAGATGGGGATCGAGAGTGGGCCAGTCAGTTCGTCGGGTCCGGACAGCTGACATCATCCACGTGGAGCTTATGCCATTTCACGAGGGATGGAATTATGCACGTGAGTGGAGTGTCTGGTGCTTTCTCATATTTTGCTTATAGCGAAGATTATTCGAGTAATTGTGCTTCTCCCCTTTGCAGCGACCTCATGGATGCCGGGCGAAGTTCTCGATCTGCCCGGCTGGGTTAGGAGGTTGATGACCCATTAAACCTATGACGAGCGTAGGTGGCGAGCTGTATTCCATATCAGATGTGAAGCGAGATACCAAGGTATGTGCGCATGTTGCCTTTACCTGGTCTTCGTACATTTGAGATGACATTTTCCCATTTCTTTTGTACCGGCTTTGCTGTTAGGTACCGGGCGGTTCCTTGGGGTGAGTCAGTGCTCTTCTGAAGAGGGGAAGGAGTCGTTGGCCTCCGAGCTGAGGGACGATGGCGATAAATGGGATTTGCACCCGTAGTGTGGTGGAGCTTTTAATGGGTCTCAACGGGCCTGTGTCTTTAAGGAGAGGGCATCGCCCGAGCCTTCTATTCCCGGAGTGTTTGATTCCAGGATGGTGGTTTCCCCGAGTGAATATTCTTTGCCCGAAGTTGGTCCTCCCGGGGACGGAGAGGTAGGATCAACAAGACTGTGCTCTGCCTTCGAAGAAGTCCGCTAGCTTTACCTTATGGTGAGCTTCGGCGCAGTCATCCCGGTATTTCACGTCTTCCGTTCTTTATTGAGTTTTTCTTTTGCAGACCTTTGATAGGCTCAGGTCTAAACTTTTCCGTCACGGGGCCAGGCTTCGGTAAGCTCTGGATAAGGGTGAGTCCTTTAAGCTCCTTAGTAAGGAGAAAGAGTTTGAGTTGGTGCATTGGGGATATGAGGCTTCGCGGAGTTCGAATTACGAGAGCTACTTGATGGAGCAGGTAACCTTTTGTAGTACGCGCTTTGCTCCTTTTGACCATTAAGTTTAACCTTTTTTGCTATCTCAGCTGTAGAAAAAGGCAGAGGCCTTAGAATACCTTAAGGGTGAAACTGACGGTGTCAGGAATGCTTGCGGCAAACTAAGGGCTCAGGTGCAAGCTCAAGCTTTAGAGGAGAAAGGCGCCTTGGCCAAGGTTCCCGCCTTTGAGGTCCAACTCTGTTTGGCTTGTGACAATGCTTCAGTTCAAGCAGATATGATCGCGAAGCTCGAGACCGGTCTCTCAAAGGTCAGGGATGAGATAATCGATGCTCGGGCTGAAGCGTTGTTGAGTCGAACCAGGGCTGATCAGGAGATGGCGATTCATGTGAAAGATGCTGTTGATGCCCAGGCTGAGTTGAAGCGGGCCCTCGATTGTGAGAAGATGATTGAAGAATATATTCGTTGTAGATCTCGTAGAGAGGTACTCGAGGAGGTCGGCACTAGGGGCTTCCTTCTCTCGGAGGAATTGGCTCGAGCAAGGGCGGATGAGCGCGATGATCTGTTACTTCTTGCTAACGTCACGGAGCGTAGATTTTTCCATCTTGTATTTGCCGTTTGCAGAGCACGTTTGTAGATAGAGAGCGCGCCTTTGCGCATATATAAGATAAGAGAAAACTTGAAGCTTTATCTCTTTTGTATCTCTTTCTATATTGCTTTTGACTAGGCGAGCTGGTTTCGGTGTTTGGCGGGAATCTCACAGGTCCGGAGCTAATTAGGCAGGCCAGGAGGCTTTTAAGTGCGACTTTTGTCGTGAGTAGGCATTGGGGCCTCTTTGCTTTGCCCAGTTGTTTAGGCTCAATCTTTGAGCCCGGCCTTGACTCGAGCTTACCAGACCTCCAGTCTCATGTTCCTGCATAAGCGGATGATAATCGTTTTTATTTCTCGCCCTCGGGCCTTGTTGTTTCCACTATTTTGGGTTCAGTCTCTGAGTCGCGTTGCGACTCAAGCTTCAATTGACCCTCAATTTTTTTTGTGCCTGCATGGGCGGATGATGATGGTTTTTATTTCTCACCTTTGGTCGTTTGTTGTTTAAACTATTTTGGGTTCAGTCTTCGAGTCGCGTTGCGGCTCGAGCTTCAATTGACCTTCAAGTTCTTTCGATTTTCATGTTGGCGACAGTGGCTCTTACGCTGTTTGGTCGTTGAGACCTTTTAGTATGTGGCCAGGAGGCTTGTATAGTTAACTATTTTGGATCCGGTCACCAAATCGGGTTACGACTCAAGCTCATTTTAATCCTCAAGTTTTCAATTTTCAAGCTGGCGACAGTGGCTCTTACGCTGCTTGGTCGTTGAGACCTTTTAGTGTATGGTCCGGAGGCTCGTTTTGCTGGCGATAATGGCTCTTACTCTTTTGCCCATGGGCATTTTGTAGGCTTTTTTTCCTCTTGTTAAGGTCTTTTTTGAAGTGATTTTTCCTGACCCATTGTTGGTTCTGGAAGAACCTCGATTTCAAGTCATTATCGGCGATGTTTGAGCACCTCGGAAGGTTTTTAGCTCATAAGATGAGTAGATCGAAGCCTTGTGACTTGGAGCTGATATGATCGAAACTCGTATGCCTGTTGAGGGAATCCTGTTTTAACCGGTTCTTTCTGAAGTATATTCAAAGTAGTGGCCTACGATTTTGTTTAGCGACGGTCGGGCATCCCCGAGTCGCATTAATTTGGCTGGATCAGCCGTTTTGATCGTAGTCATATGTGTTTGGCCGGAGAAATTTTTGTTCCCGAGTGATAGTTTAGGCGTCGTTCCCTGGCCTTTTTTGAGCGGTCGGCGCTTTTCAGACATAGGGAGGGGGGTATTCTTCATCATTTGTTTGTAGAAGGAAGGATTGCAATCTTATCGGATCCTCCTCAAGGGGGTACATTGATCCGCTAAGAACCTTGCTGGTGAGACCTTCTTTGGGGCGAAAGTCTGGACGAGAGGAAAGAGCGCGACGGGTTCTGTTAAGGCCATGGAGTCCTCGGGTAGAGTTAGCACTTCCGAACGCCCTGGCCGGATGCCTGCACACAGGTTAGTGGAAAATAATAAAGGAGAGAGGTAATTTTTCTTTACCGCGGGGTGTGTAGGCAATGCTCCAGGGTTTGATATGTTCTTGCTGTTTTAAAGTGTGGGTTCTAGTTCGGCCCTTCCCCGTGTTTAATCGGACTTTGCCGAATATGTGGTTTGCTTACCGTTTGATTCTTTCAAGATTGGAGGTATTGATTCCGGCGATGCGTCATGTGATGAGGAATTTCCTCTTGCCACGTATTGTGTGGAATTTCATCCTTCGGGCGAAGTGGGGGTGGTGCTGTTTTCGTATGTTGTGCATGTGGCCATCTGAATAAGATGTCCGTGCTTTGCGCCTCCTTTGATGGTATGGGACTCGGTGTTCCCGTCTGGGCTAGCTTTATCGAGAGAATGGTTTTTCTCCTTGCTGTAGCGATCACCGTTTGGAATCTGTTAAAGATTCGAGAGGTGGTCGTGTTTTGACCCGGCATTTCGAGCCGCCCTATTAGCCTCGGCCCGACAACGTTGATATGTTGATCGAACCACCTGAATTTATGAGCACATGTTTTATTTGAAATAGATCAAATGAGGGAGAACGTTACCAAAGCGTCAGTGTGAGTCCTAGGCGAAGTCTCAGTGTCTTTTTTGCTGGATATAAGGGCGTCCTCCAGAATGTATACCCGGAGCCGTCTTTTCCTGGTAATGAGCATTTTTACTTTCCATTTTATGAGTCTTTGGAAGGTGTCACCACTCCTCCACTATCGTGACAATACATCGCGGATCATTTGCTTCGTTCTTCCTAGTTTCCTTCCTCTCTCGGTGCTGAATTCGAGCCTGATCGCTCGACAATACTCGGTGGTGATTTTTATTAAGTAGCATGACTATTTTCCTCCTGAGCTGGTGGCCATTTTTGACCCCGTGGTCGTGCGCACCATGCGATTCCCGTGGTAGGTTTTGGTTTCTTTGAGGGGGATTCGGTCGAATAGGTCTGAGCCGTTTGGTGTCCCTGGTTTTGCTTATGGTGAACAAGATATTTGGTATAACAATGTTGAAATCGTACTCTGATGGGCGAGGTGCCCCTGCCGGTCATGCCGCGTCGAATCTGGATTTGTTGAAGATTCTCGATGATGTTGCCCTCGGGCCATTTCCCGATCGTTGCGAGGTAGATTGCATCTCGGGGTGTTCCTCCTATCCGCGGCGTATGGGTGGTACCTCTCTTTGTTTGGCATTAGTATCTTTACCGGGAATGTGCTTGGGTACACTGAGGCCGAGGAGGCTCCTGGATGGCCGTCCACGACTCTGATCCATGACTGGTGCCGGGTACGGGCATCCGACTAGATCTTGGCTGAGTACTCAACCAAGTTTCGTTTGAACTGCCCTAAAATCATTGGGCTTGGTTTGCTTAGGCGTTGGGCGAAGGCCTGTGCTGCCCAGTCATCCGAGACCAGGGGCAATCTTGTTCGTTCTATCAGGTAATAAGGTGCGAATTCCCGTGGCATTTCACTCTCCCTGGATGTGTCGGGCTCTCTCGTTGCTACTTCGATAGCATCGGCATTTGTTTCTATGGAGGTATATGCCAGTGTGGTAAGCGAGTTTGTGAGGTCGGGTTCTAGGTCATGACGCCACATCATGGTTCCCTTTGAGAGTGTTTCCCTGAACCTCATCAATAAGACGAGCTCGAACTCATCATCTCTTGGATTGTTGCCTCTTCCTGGGCACGTACAAGCGGTGATGTGATCGTCGGGAGTTGAGGTCCCGTTGTACTTAGGGAGTTCTGGCGTTCCGGACTTCTTTGGAATAGGGTCCGAGACCGCTTCCTCGAGGGACGACCATTGCATGAACTTCCACGAACCAAACTCGATCCTTTTGGAGAGATCCCCAAGTATCTTTGCTATGGCAGGGTCGGTTACCTATCCGTTGTTGCTTGATCTCTCGGGTACTTATTCGGCGGGGGGAGCTGTTTCCGGCGCTACTGTGCTGGGAGTCTCCGGATGGCTTTGCAACTGAGCGATAGCCAACTGTTGTGCCTGCAATATTTCAAAAATAACATGAAAACTAACTTCATGTTCTTCCCGAGCAGGGGTTTTTTGGGATTCCTGTCGGTCGCTATGCCATATGCTCCTGTCAGTATGGGAAGTTTCGTCGACTTGTTGTGCATCCTGTGAATCTGCATCTGCCAGAATCAGTCCAGGGGTGTTATCGTAATTCTGTGGTGGCGCTCCAGCGGCTGGGAAAGCCACACCGTTTTCCCCATGGTTTTCGAGGTTTTCGTTCTCGACTCTGTTTACCGAGCCAGACATTTTGACCTGAAATCAAGAGATCTTGGACAAGAAAAAGTGTAAAAGATAACTTGCATTTGTGCAATGAAACCATCAAGAAAATAATCACTATTATTTTTAGCCCCACGGTGGGCGCCAAACTATTTACTGTGAAAATGGTAACAACAATTAAATTTGTAAATGGGATTCTAAAAATACATGATCTATTATTAAGCTAGTTGTTTTAGAGAAGATACTGCTAAGAATATGGCAAGATACGAGCTAAAAACGGGGCAATAATCAAACCGAAAGGCTTACTGTCCGGGCTTATTTTATCAAGGATATACAGGCTAAAACGAGGAGTTGAACGAACCGAGAAACTTGCTGCCCGGGCATAGGATTGGTCGATGAGGAGCTTTGGGGTTGAAGTCTGGCCCAAGCTTGAACTATCGAGGGTAGTCGGGAATGGGATAACAGCTACGATATGATCAAACAAGGCTCCTTATGGCCAAGACCAAGCAATAAATGAAGAATAAGTAAGAAAGCGATAAATGCTAAAGTGGCCTCGAGCTAGAGAAAATGAGCAAGTTAGGAAGAGGAAAGAGAGAGAGATATATTATTTCACTTGAGTAGAAATAGTTGGAGCAACATCGGCCCTTTACAAAGTAGTGTGGGTTCCCTTTATATAGGAGGGGAACTCGTCTATAGTACACATGCATTAATTGCAAAGTATGGAGATGTGACGTCCAGACGCAATGATTCGGCATAGGCTCCAGATAGACCGGTTCTATCAGACTTAGCTGTGTGCCTGGGGAACTTCCCCTTCCGTTCTAGCCTCGTCCTCCATCTACTTCGAGTCGGGCCCCGACGAGCCTCGAGGGAGGGAACTCGGTCGTGGCTCCACGTTCTCGTGGTCTCGAGGCATTCTTCCGAAGTGGCTTGATAGCAAGAAATCAAGTCCTCTAATTTCGACGCATACAGTCCTTAAACGGGGCCAGATTGTCAAGCATTCTCTCTGTTGGCCCAATTTTAGGTGAAATTTTGAAGAATGACAAATAAACTCAGTCATTGACCAGGTCCATCATGAGAGGCACAGTGTTTATCAACCTAGACATGTGAGATACACGTAAAGGAGATCAGTCTCAGTGATCAAGAACTAATATCTCCTGAACTAATAAAAAAAGTTGCATATTGGATAAGGAGAGAAAGTCTCCTCATGGGAAGAGGACACAATCCGGATAAAGGATAGGGTTGGAGTTTGTATTGTTCAAGGACTCAACTTCAATGGAAGATCAACAATTGAGTCTCAATCAAACTCTAATTATTAACTCATTAAATAACATTGACTCTTCTCTTTTACAGGGATTGCACATACGCAGAAGTTAAACTAAATTGAGAGAAAAAGAGCACGGGTATTTTGCAAGCAATTTATGTGAGATTTAAATGTGCACTCCTGAAGCTACTTGAATGAGATAGAAGAACCAGTTCCATTGTGTTTATTCTTATTCTAGTTCAATTGTAGTAGGTGGTTTAAAGGTGTTCCTTTTCAGCTTTCATAGAAGCATTTGTAATAGGTACTTTGAGTGTTCAAGTTATAGGCTAACTTGAAGGTGTCGCAACAGTTGAGGCTGTATGCTATACTGGGATTAGAGTTAATCCTTAGGTTTACAAAGAGTTTTTGTAAATGTTGTTTTGGCTTAGTGATTTTAGTGGATGTTTGGGGAAATCGTACGGAGTTGTAGGTCGTGGTTTTTTCACCTTTTGAGCTAGGTGTTTTCCACATAAAATCTCTGTGTTGTTTATTTTCTGTACTTTTAATTCCGCAACAGTAGTAGTTAGAACACCTAGAAGAACCAGGTTCTTCTAAATCGAAAAATTAAGTACCACACAAATCACCCCCCCCCCTCTTGTGTGGTATTGATGTTTAGAACATCAATTGGTATCAGAGCAGGTTATCCTTGAAGAGGCTAACACCTTAGGAAAAGATCAACATGACTGCACCACTTGAGAACTGTGAAGGGAAGTCCACTACCAGGCCTCCACTGTTCAATGGGCAGTACTACTCTTGGCGGAAGAACAAGATGAAGGATCACATCATAGGAGAAGACTATGAACTCTGGCATATAGTCACTGATGGTCCTTTGGAAACTACAATGAAAAATGAGGAAGAAGTGGATGTGCCAAATACAAGGGTTGACTGCACTGCCGAAGACCTAAAGAAATGGGCGAAAAATGCTAAGGCCAAAAATGGCTTGTGTTTGGACTAGGCCCAGATGAGTACAATAGGATCCAAAGCTGTACTACTGCTAAGGAGTTAAGGGACACTTTGCAAGTGGCTCATGAAGGAACACCTCAAGTGAAATGATCCATAGGAATACTGTTGTATTATTAATATGAGAATTTTACTATGAAAGAAGGAGAAACTATCCATGAGATGTATACTAGGTTCACTACACTGACAAATGAACTTAAGTCTCTTGTAAGGATTATTCTTGAAGAAGACAAGGTTGAGAAAATCCTGACAAGGGTACTGCCAGTCTCATGGGAAAGCAAAATCACTGCCATCCAGGAATCCAAGAATATTCCTACTCTCAGACTAAATGAGCTAGTTGGAAATTTTATAGCTTATGAACTAAGAAGGCAAACCATGAAGATGGATACACCTAAGAATAAGAGAATCCTAGCTCTCGGAATTGCTGAAGGCTCAGATCTGGAAGATGATGAGATGGCTATGATCACAAGAGATTTCAAAAAGTACCTGATGAGAGGAAAGGGTTCTTCAAGAGGTACAACCTTCAACAAATCAAGAGCTCCTGAGAAACAGACCAATGAGGGTTGCTACAAGTGTGGTAAGACTGATCACATGATCAACAACTGCCCTGAATGGGAAATTGAGTGGAAGAAAGAAAGGGCCGAAAAACGGAACGGGAAGAAGGAACAGGTTCAACCAATAAGGAACAAAGGTTCAACCAAGGCTATGGTTTCTACTTGGGGAGAAACTTCAGATGAAGACTCAGAAGATTAAGTTGAAGAAGAGCAAGCACTGATGGCCATCGGAGAATCAGATGATGAACAAAAGGTAAGTATCCTTCATCTCAAAGACAAGATTAAATTTTTGTCTAAAGAAAAGTTGGCTGAGCTATTACTAGACTTCATTGATGAGTCTGAGATAATGAGCAATGAGAAGGAAGTTCTGTCTAGGGAATGTGTGATCCTAAAAGAAAAATGCAAAAGTATTGAGTCTAGGGCTAATGAGAGTGATAACACAAATGCTGAGTTGAAGAACCAGTTTCTTGAACTTCATAACAGTGTCCTAGAACGTAGATCTAAAAACTTAAAACTGAAACAAGGAACAGGAAAGAAGAAAGCTGATCAGATATATCTCACTCTAGAAAAAAATTTGCGAAAATGAAAGATGAACTGTATAAGAAAGATGAATTAATCAAAGTCCTAAAGGAAGATCTAGGAAAGGTGAAACATGAACTAGGCAGAACTTGCAAGTGGAACAAGGCTTCTGATGGACTTTCTTGGCTGCAAGAGCATCACAGTAGCAACAAAAGAGGAATTGGATAAGGGACTTAAGATCCAAAATGGGACCCTAAAAGGAAGTACCTCACACTTCCTGAAAATAAAATCTGTACACACAGTGGCAAAACTGGTCATTACAAAAATGAATGTAATGCAAAAGAAAAGGCCAGTCAAAAGAACAAAGTCTTTGTTCAAGAGTAAAACAAGTTGCCTGGGTGGGCAAGAAGGAATTTGATTCATCCTTTTGCGGTTTTGCCTATAGAAAGGGACCCAAACTAGTTTGGGTTCCTAAGACTAACCCCTGATTTCTTTTGCAAGTCCAAGTGAAAGGGAGGAGCCAAATATGGTATATGGATAGTGGCTGCTCAAAACATATGACTGGGAACAAGGACTAGTTCCTTTCACTTGAGGACTTAAAAGGAGGTAATGTCTCCTTTGGTAATGGAAAGAAAGGTGAGATCATTGGGGTTGGAAAGGAGGCAAAGCAGATTCTCATTCCATAGAGAATGTCTACCTGATAGATGGCTTGAAATATAGCCTAATAAGTGTGTCACAATTGTGTGACAGAGGTAACCTTGTAGCTTTTACCTCCACCAAATGCTTTGTGATTAACCTTACCACTGACAAGATTATTTTGCAGGTAAAAAGAGTTAACAATATTTACATTGTAGATTTGTCTGCTCTCTCAGAAAATGAACTCACTTGTTTAAGTGTATTGGTTAATGATCCCCTCATGTGGCACAAAAGACTTGGTCATGCAAGTCTAAATCAGCTTAACAAATTAGTCTTTAAAGACTTGGTGATAGGGTTACCTAATATCAAGTTCAAGGAAAACAAAGTTTGTGAGGCATGTGCAAGGGGGAAGTAGGTAAGATCATCCTTTAAAGCAAGAAAATGGTAAGTACAACCAAGTTGTTGGAACTGGTCCACATGGATCTATGTGGTCCAATGGGAACCATGAGCATAGGTGGAAAGAAATATGTAATGGTGCTTGTTGATGATTATTCTAGATTTACCTGGGTTCTATTTCTAACCTCTAAAGATGAAGTATTTGACATGTTTACTGCATTTGTTAGAAAAACTCAGAAACAGTTAGGAATTCAACTTGCATCCATTAGGTCTGATCATGGAACTGAATTTGAAAATTCCAAGTTTGTTGAATTCTATAATGAAATGGTATAAATCATAATTTCTCTGCCCCTAGGACCCCCCAACAAAATGGAATAGTTGAAAAGAAGAATAGAACTCTTGAGGACATGGCTAAAACCATACTACTTTCTAGTAAATTGCCTCACAACTTCTGGGCAGAGGCTGTAAACACTTCATGTTACATAATCAATGGGTGCATGACCAGACCTCTGGTAGAGAAGACTCACTATAAGTTACTTAAAGGGATAAAACCAAACATATCCCATCTTAGGTCATTTGGTTGCAAGTGCTATGTGCACAATAATAGAAAAGACTCCCTAGGTAAGTTTGATCCCATAAGTGATGAGGGAGTGTTCTTGGGATATTATTCACATAGCAAAGCATATAAAGTGTTTAGTAAAAGAACTCTGTGTGTAGAAGAAAGTGTACATGTAGTATTTGATGAAACTAACATTCTTTCTGAGAGACAGGAACATGAAGATGAAGCCATTGGACTGGTAAAGGAATTGACTGAATCCCCATCACAAGTCAGAGTGGCATCAAAAGAAGGAACAAGTGATGGAACAGGTCCTTCAAATAAGGGCAACCTGACAGGGGGAACTAATCAAGGAGAAATTGAATCGAACCCCCAGAGGAACCTTTTCATGAACCTATTCCTCAGCAACAGAACATGGGAGAGACATCTAGCAGAAACCAGTTGGTTGTGAAACCTCACAAGTATCAAAGTTCGCATCCCATTGAGAACATTATCACTGATCCAACATCTGGAGTCAAAACTAGATCACACCTAAAGAATCTATGTACTTTTAATGCTTTCCTATCTCTTATTGAACCTAAAAATGTTGGTGAAGCTTTGTAGGATGCAGATTGGGTGAATTCAATGTAGGATGAACTCAACCAATTTGAAAGAAGTCAAGTTTGGCATCTAGTTCCAAGACCCAAGGACAGATCAGTCATTGGTACAAAATGGGTCTTCAGAAACAAACTTGATGAAGATGGAACAGTTACAAGAAACAAAGCAAGACTGGTGGTACAAGGATACAGCCAAGAGGATGGCATAGACTATAATGAGACATTTGCTTCAGTTGCAAGACTAGAGGCAATCAGACTCTTCATAGCCTTTGCAACACACATGAAATTCACTCTCCATCAGATGGTTGTCAAAAGTGCCTTCTTGAATGTCTACCTAAAGGAAGAAGTGTTTGTGAAACAACCTCTAGGGTTTGAGAGCAATGAATGTCCTGAGAATGTGTACAAGTTAGACAAAGCTATTTATGGGCTCAAGCAGGCCCCAAGAGCTTGGTATAAATGACTATCCAAATTCCTATTGGAGCATGGTTACAAAAGAGGTAAAATTGACAGTACCTTATTCTTAAGGGAAAAAGGTAAAGATCTCCTTGTTGTGCAAATTTATGTGGATGACATCATATTTTGGGCTACTACTGATAGATTGAGTAAGGACTTTGCAAAACTAATGGGGAGTGAGTTGGAAATGAGCATGATGGGTGATCTTAACTTCTTTCTAGGCTTGCAGATCAAACAAAGTCCAAGTACAACCATGATCCATCAACAAAAGTATACAAAAGAGCTAATCAAAAAGTTTAAAATGGAGGATTCTAAAGAAATAGACACACCCATTGCAACTGCCACTAAATTAGATATTGATGAACCAGGTTCATCAGTTGATCAAAAGTTTTATAGGGGTATGATTGGTTCACTCTTGTTTCGTACTGCAAGCAGACCTGATATTGTTTTCAGTGTAGGGCTTTGTGCTCATTTTCAAGCAAATACAAAAGAGTCCCACTTGATTGATGTCAAGAGGATACTGAGATATCTGAAAGGCACCACTGATCTGTGTCTTTGGTATCCTAAAGGTAGTAATTTTGATCTAGTAGGATATGCTGATGCTGATTATACAGGTTTCTTACTAGACAGGAAAAACACCTCAGGTATGGGACACTTCCTTGGTTCATGTCTTGTGCCATGGGCTACTAAAAAGAAAAACTATGTGGCCCTATCTATTGCTGAAGCTGAGTATGTTGCTGCTTCTTCTTGTTATGCTCAATTGCTATGGATCAAACAACAACCGGTAGATTTTGGAATTGAAGTGGGATGTATTCCAATATTCTTTGATAACACTAGTGCTATAAGTATGACAAGAACCTTGTTCATCATAAGAGGACTAAGCATATAGATGTTAGACACCACTTCTTAAGAGATAACTATGAGAAAGGATTAATTTCAATAGAATTATGTGTTACTGATAAACAAATAGCTGACATTATCACTAAAGCACTGAGTAGAGAAAACTTTGAGAGGAACATGTTGGAATTAGGTATGATTAAGATCACCTAATAGGTCCAGTTCAGAATGTACAATGAAAAAAATTGGGAAAAAATGATTTTTTGGTTAGGATTTCTAACTTTGATTAAATATCTAGATCAATTCTTACTCGGTTTCATACTTTAACTAGTATACTCCTTTGACATGTGTATATGATTCACTGATCTCTTACAAAGTTTCTTCTATTTTGGCATTTGAGGCATGTTCAAGAGAGTTCTATATGAAGAACCTGGTTCATCAGTATGTGTTCATATGAAAAGATCAAGTATGTTTTCTATACTCTGCACAATTAGAAAGATTATTTTTTTAATCATGAGCAGGAGTCCTACATTCGTCGAATTTCCATAAATTTTATCCGTTGAGCATTGAACCAGTTTCGTTCCACTAGAACTCGAAAAACCAGGATTTTTGCCTAAAATCTAGCGATGCCTAACAATCACTAAGGGACCTGAATTACACATTGATTAGACTTCTAATTGACCTCTAAAAAAGCTACCGCTACAGCATTTAAGTCTAATCACCTTTAAATACACCATACCTCTCCTTCATTAGTCCATAACCGTCAAAGCTATTCTCAAAGTTTTGATCGCCCTTCTTCTCTCCAAAATTCCCAATTTTTCCCAAGAAACAATCCACCATGACTAATCCTCAAGAAAATCCTGGCACTCCCCCACCAGTATCCCCTTCAAATATATCCTCATCTACACCCCCTAGTGAAACCCCAAAACCTAGGTTTCGTAGGCAGAAAATGTTGGCTAGAAAAATTGTAGCTTCTGGAGCTTTAAGGAAAGCTTTAAGTGAGAAATTGAAGGCTAGCCAGAAGAAGGAAGTTCATGCTCAAGAATCTGACTCAAGCTCTAAGTCTGATGATTTTATTTCTGCCGGCGAAGGTGAAGAACATCGGTCTTCGGACACTAACAAAATTCAAGAAAGCATTGGTGAGGTAAGTTTTTGTGTGGTATTCTCTAATGTGGTTGAAAGTGTAGGAAATAGGTTTGTCTTGGTTGGTCCTGTCAAAGATGTAAAGGGGCCTGAATCTAGTAGAAGTGGAGGTAAGAAGAAAGAAAACGAGAGAGAGGGAGCAAGAAGTGATGAGAGGGAAATGGGAAAGAAAAAGTTCCGGTCATCTGTGTAGGTGTTGAAGAAGGTGGCAACAAGTTAGGGGGAAGTGGTTCTAGGGAGACAGCTGAAGGGCTTGTTCATCTAAGCAAGCAACAAGATGAACCCGGTTCATCTGCCGAGGAAACACTAGCTGATATTCTGAAGAGGATTGGGGATAGTTATGATCCAGAGAAGCATAAAGCTTCCACACAAAAGGCTCTAATTGCTTCCAAGCCAACAAAGAAAAGCAAAATGTCATCCCCAAAACCTACTGTACCTTCAGTACCCAAGGGAAGAGCCACTAGAAGCAGGGTAAAACAAAGTGAAGTTGAGTTACAGAAAGCTCTAGAAGAAAAAATCTTTAAGAATTAGGAAAAATGACAAAACACCTAGTTATGCTTATATATGCATATATATGCTATTTTGAGAGTATTTTGTATATGAAAATTATATAGGGAAAAATTTGGTATCAACACCTAATCACCTACATATGGTTCTCTGTTAGATTCGATCCTGACTCATAGTTGAGTAAATGGAACCATGTCCATTTACTTTTTTGTAGTGAATTGGACGTCATCAAGCAGTGTAGATAGAGTTGCGCACACAGGTTGAGTTGAGTACACCATTTCACCCTCAGACGGATGGATAGTCAAAGCGCACTATTCATATATTGGAGGATATGCTCTGTGTTGTGTCATAGATTTTGGGGGTTTATGTGATCGGTTTCTGCCGCTCAGAGTTTTCCTACAATAACAACTACAAATCTAGCATTCAAATGGCTCCATATGAGGCTTTTTATGGGAGACAGTGTTGGTCTCCGGCAGGGTGGTTTAACCCAAACGAGGCTAGGCTATTGGGTACTTACTTGGTTAAGGATGCTTCGGACAAGGTTAAATTGATTCAGGATTTGCTTCCCACGGCCCAGTCTAGACAGAAGCGTTCTGCCGATCAGAAGGTTTATGATTTCGATTATAGGGTTGGGGAGAAGGTACTGCTCAAGGTTTAACCCATGAAGGGTGTTATGAGATTCAGGAAGAAGGTCAAGTTAAGCCATCGGTATATTAGGCTGTTTGAGGTTTCATAGGATTAGGGAGGTGCCTTGCAAGCTTACTTTGCCACCTATTTTGTCGAGTGTTCATCCAGTATTTCATGTTTTTTGCTCCGGACGTATATCAAGGATCCGTCTCATATTTTGGATTTTAGCACAGTCCAGTTGCATGGTGATTTGACTTATGATGTGGAGCCGATGGCCATTTTGGATCGGCAGGTTTGAAAGTTAAGCTCAAGAGACATAGCTTTAGTAAAGGTGCAGTGGAGAGGTCAGCCAGTTGAGGAGGCTATGTGGGAGATCGAGCGGTAGATGCTAAGTAGATATCCAAGCTTATTTGAGACTCAAGATATATTTCTGGACCGTTTGAGGACGAACGTTTGTTTAAGGGGGATGATGTAACGACCCGACTAGACATTTTGAGTCTTGTAGCCCTAGTTTCCCCATTTACTGCTTATATTATGCTATATTTTTTAGTGGTCTGTCGGGGTAGTCGGTTCGGTTCTGTGGATGTTACGGAATGAGCTGCGAACTTAGTCTCAAGGTTGGAAGCTTAAGTTGAAAAGGTTGACCGGTTGTTGACTTATGTCTAAATGGATCCAAAATGGAGTTTTGATGGTTTTGATAGCTCCGTTGGGTGATTTTGGACTTAGGAGTGTCTCTGGATAGTGATTTTGAGGTCCATATTTGATTTAGGCTTGAAATAGCGAAAGTTTAAAAATTAGAAGTTTCAGAAATTTAGAATTTGACTGAGAGTTGACTTCCAAGTACCCTAGACTTTTGTTGGCACTGATAGCCATGTCTTTCCATTCCTCGTTCAATTTCTGGTTGGATTCTTGTATCTCGCGGTGTTCACTCTCGCATTCACAGATACTTTTGTGCAACTGTTGTACTTGACTTGCGCCTCGGCCTTTTCATCTATAATTTTGTGGCCTCGAACAAACCTTGGCTGGCCCAAACCATCCCATTTGTCTTCCAACCAACCTGAATAGAAAAGGGTACAACAGGCATGATATCTGTCTGGCTCGATGGTTACGATCTTTCAATGCCACAAGTGTTGGGCTCAGGACCTGTGGGGACTATCATCATATTTGAATTCAGCTCGAAAGTGGCTCATCTTGTCGACTATGGGTATGACATGCTTCCTAACTGCTTGCCTAATAACTCGAAGAGGGACATAAAGATATGTTCCTCTTAGACCAACCAGTATCAGGAAAGGTGCATCTCGGGATCGGGCGATGAACCCCTCTATCGAAAACCACTCGAACATCCATTGAACCTATTTTTCAGTCAGATTATCTAAGAGCTCAACCTATTCCTTGGCATTCTCGGGCTGAGCGAACATGTCAGGGATGTAATTCATTTGCTTTGGGTGGTGGAAAGCGATGCGATCGTCCCAGTCCCTTGGCTGAATTTCTTATCGGTATTCTCCCTTTTGGAGATGCTCTATGAGCCAAAGTTGAAGTAGTAGATTGTAGCCTTCGAAGTGTTTTGCTCTTCATTAACACTTCTCTATGGCTCGGTATATGTCTGCAATGATCATGGGTACAATTCTAAATGTCTATCCACCAATCGCCTCTATCAGGGTCTTGATTACCATAGCCAGCCTAGTATGGATTCTCCCTTTCGTCATTGGAAACACAATCAGACCCAGGAAGCAAAACATGAAGACGAAAACCCTACGATGGATATGTCCCAAGGATGTGATGGCAAACTTGCCATGGTAGGTACGGTATGATTTGTTGTGACCGTACCTTTCATAAAGTCAAAAGGGATGTATTATTCCTTTAGGCATACCAATTTTGCATTCTTCTTCAAATGCATTATTTTAAAGAAACCCTTGCCTGTGCAGTTCTCAGGCATTAGCAAACCTGGGGTTTCCCACACCAGACTGGCCAGTCCCCCTATTTCCTCTAGCAAAGGTGTCATTTTGATGTTCCCAAAGCGAAACACAGCCCGTTCACAATCCAAAAAATAATGTAGCAGCTTCTGTGATCGTGTTATTAGGCTGGATCTCTAAGAGGGATAAATTACCCAGATATTATCTGACGAGGGTTTTGTCGCTAGAATGTAAATCTTCCCACCAACTTAGCAATCTTGGGTGGATGTTGCTGACCATGCCGAATCTAGGGACTTCATGCCTCATCTTTCTGCAAGGCAAACAAGGTTAAGCCCTTACCCCTACCAGACTCGACTATTTCACATCAACAATTGGCATGAAGCATTCAGTTCTCCAAATAAATGCACAGAACGAGATGATGTCCGTTTGGGTTTAGGGAAACCCAATGGACTTTGGACAAAGCTATCTTAAAAGATCATTTTGTAGAAAACATAACTGACCCGGCTAGGTTTGACCATGATAGATGCACAATTTAAACAGAGTAAGATTTCTATGGGGTTTTAGACCGGTACCCTTGAGCAGACAACTCAAGGGAGAAGGCACAGAACTGTCGACTGCACTGCTGATCGACTAGTTTTACCACAAATAAGCCTTTTCGAATTTAGGGGGTAATGATACTGGAAGAGCGCAACCAATCATCAAGCGTTGCTATAGTATTTATTTTGCACGAGTGGAGTATGACGTTGAGCATGATTATGCAATAATTAAAAGCATGTTGACATGTATTTGCATGTTAAGAAAGCGATAAATATAACAGTTTCATAATTTAAGGAAATTATAAAGAAATTAAACAAGTAATTGCACATAGAAGGGTACAAATTCACAAAATGGTATGAAATGGTAAAAGACTAAATTTCCTCAGCAAAGTCGACATGCGGTCGCGCCCCTTTTTTCTCGCAAAATCGGTTGTATGAAATTTTGGTTAGGACGACTCTTTCCTTTTGGGAAAGGGGTTTCGCCATTCTAAAGAGTCATCACCTAATGATTTTTAAGGTACGATAGGTCACCTATAGGGTTCATTTCTAACGATGTTTGATAACCAGAGATATGGTAAGGGCTTGAAATTATCCTAAGGGAAAGGTGTTAGGCACCCTTCAGGATTCACTAGTGTGCTTCCCGGACAGATATTTTTGTGAATTTGTACAAGTAGCAAGTAAAACAAGTATGGCTCACATAGTAGAGGATTTAAGTTTGAATATACAAATGTTTGAAAGACAGCGAGATTTTGAAAAGTATTATAATCTAAGAATGTTCGTGAATGTAAAGAGGGGTGTCCTAGGTTTGTTTGTAATATGGATAACATCGGTACAATGCCCGATAATCACTCCTCAAAAAAGAGGCTATGCGTGGCATTAGCGTACCAGTCATCATATCCATATCTACCCTTTCCTGCCCCGTGAAGGTAATTAAAATGTAGGTTGGTCTCGACCCCTATTGCATATTGTTACCCGTCCCTTCCTATTATTCCCGAAGGAATTTAGGACTTCAATCGTATAAAAAGGAGAAATGGAGGTAGAGCTTAACCTCGAAAGGCAAAATAGTAGCCTTATGCAATGCAAGAATGCGGATGAAGACAGAGCTTAGTCTCGGAAGCCATAAAGGTAGCCTTATGCAATGCAGAAAATAAAGGCGAATAATGATGAAATCTCTTAACTGATAGATGATAGCTGATAGTTGATTGCTGCATTGTGGTTGCTGGGGATGTCTCATATGGATAGCAATTGTAAATGGGCGATGATTCTGAGAGTTGTATTCCTAAAAAAGTATGAGTATGTAATCGTATCTGATGATTTTATGTCTTGGGTGCCTACATCCAAAGAAAAATCGTGAGTTTTTTAAAGGGGGGAAGGTTAGTCCGTCTTCTCGTGGGCCCCGCTTGTCCTGCTCGGCTCTTGTTTTTATTAGGGTAGCGTCATTAAACAAAGCAATTTGGATAGTAGTCATGCATGATTTAGTAAAAGTGTAACGTAAATACATAAAAAATAGTTTTCTTTTAGATGAACTGATGACTGCAACGTGGTTCAAGACATTGCAACCTCTCTCGCTCCGGAATTTTGAGGGTCCCCAAAATTCAGCCCCAGTTTACTGGGCTGGTGCTTCTGACGGCTGCGTGTTGGTGAATGACTGAAGATCAACTTCGAAATTTTGAGGGTCCTCGTCAAAATTCTTCCCCAGTTTCCAATAGGGGAAATGAAAATTTTATTGAATTGTGACTGAACCCATAAGGAAACCTACGTATCCCCTCTTAAACGGGAATCAGGTCAGACGTAGTTCAAATTACATCATCACAAATGGTTACACATAGTATCGCTTCATTCTATCTGAATTGATTGGTTTTGGCCAAACTTCTCCATCCATTTCTGCAAGTACGATGGCTCCTCCTGTTAGAACCTGATGAACCATATATGGACCTTGCCAGTTGGGAGAGAATTTCCCTTTGGCCTCATCCTGATGCAGGAAAATATTCGTTCATACCAGCTGCCCCGGTGTGAATTGTCTTGGCTTGACTCTTTTGTTGAAGGCTCTGGACATTCTGTTCTGATAAAGTTGACCATAACAAACCGCGTTCATTCTTTTTCCGTCTATAAGGGCTAACTGCTCTTAGCGACTCTTTATCCATTTTGCGTCTTCAAGTTCCGCTTCCTGTATAATCCTCAGGCAGGAAATCTCTATCTCGGCGGGAATGACTACATATGTACCATAGACCAACATGTAGGGAGTTGCCCTGGTTGATGTGCAAACTGTGGTGAGGTACCCCAACAAAGAAAACGATAACTTCTCATGCCATTGTTTATGCTTTTCTATCATTTTCCTTAGTATCTTCTTGATATTCTTATTGGTCGCCTCTACAGCTCCATTCATCTGAGGTCTGTAGGCTGTAGAATTCTTGTGTTTGATCTTGAACATTTCACACATTGCTTTCATCAGGTCACTGTTAAGATTGGAACCATTGTCAGTAACGATTGTCTCTGGGATGCCGAACCGGCAAACAATGCGGTCGCGGACAAAGTCTACCATGACTTTCTTAGTCACTGCCTTGTATGATGCTGCTTCCACCCGTTTGGTAAAACAATCAATTGCCACTAGAATGAACTTGTGTTCGTTTAATGCGGCAGGCTCGATAGGTCCGATAACATCCATTCCCCAAGCAGCGAACAGCCATGGCGAACTTGTTGCATTAAGCTCACTAGGAGGCACCTTTATCATATCTGCATGTATCTGACAGCGATGGCACTTTCGGACGTACCGGATGAAGTCTGTCTCCATAGTCATCCAAAAATAACCAGCTCGGAGTATTTTCTTAGCGAAGACAAAACCGTTCATATGTGGGCCGCATGTCCCTGCATGAATTTCTTCCTTGATTTTCAAACTCATATCTGGCTTAAACTTCTGAGCTTCTATTTTACTAGCGGACATGTTGGATCGGTTGGCAATTTGTGAGCTACAATCGATGTACTGAGACCAGTCATATCATCATACGACCAGGCGAATATGTCCTCATATTCCGTTAGGAATTCCGTGTACTCTTCCTTTTCTGATGGTGACAGATGAACACTGATGCGCGTTTCTTTGACATTTTTTGTATCTCCCAAATTAACAACCTCAGTCTCGTCCATGTTGGACTTAGGTCTATTCTCAAAATCCTCGACCTCTTTAATGACCTCTTCTTGTATATTATCCTCTTATGAGTCTATATCTATTTGTTGTGTTATCTCGTTGCAAGTCACAATCGTCGGTTTATCAAGATAAGTAATAGTAATGTTGTGTAAATAAAGTAGACGATAAAAGGTAATAAGAGCGAGATATATAAGAAACTGAAATGCTTTGATAAATTTCATAATTGTTTTGAACATTGGAGCTCTTATTTCGAAATTAAAATACAGAAAGAAAGTCAACTAGCAAAAATAAAGATGATGCATGGTGCTTTGTTCAGCCTTGCTACCCCGAAGCTTTCTAGGCCCTAGTGGTTCTAATGGACTAATTGTTGAGGCGTGCTCCTTGGCTCACGGCTTGTATGGAAGGGCCTTCCTCCCCTTCCTCTTAAAAGATGACGCAACAGTCCATGTTATCATCTTCAAAAAATAAATTCCTTATTGCCGCTAGTGCTTCCTCTTCTTCCGACCCGTATATGACATCAGCTGGCTAGAAAGTCTACTCCAGGTGAGGTATCGGATGCTCCAGCGGATAGTAGGGGTTGCGCCATGGTGGCGACCAATGGTTGAACTCCTCCCAAGTGTATTCATATCCTAAACCAAAAGTGGTACCATGTTTCTTCAGCTTGATAGGTTTGGTGATTCCCTAGAGGTTCTTGCCGAGTCCCTTGCTAGGTTCATATCTGCTCCAATTCAGTGTACTTTCAATTTTGTTATCCCACCATTTATCCTTGTCCATGGCATTGACTCGCTCAATATGATGGTAGGTTTCTCCGCCTATCCTCCTTCTTCCTCCGATTGACGGGATGGTCTATCGACTGTATATGGGATTGCTACCGTCGCCATGAATAATCACATCTTGGTGATTCCACTCAAACTTCACTGCCTGGTGTAGGGTTAATGCTACAGGTCCAGTGGCATGGATCCAGGGTCGTCCCAATAATAAGTTGTAAGATGTTGGGATGTCTATCACTTGAAAGTCAACGTCAAACCAAGTCGGTCCCATTTGTAGACACAAACTGATTTCCCTAATAGTGGACCTTTGGGAACCATCGAAAGCTTTGAGATTGATGGCTCCATCCTTGATCTCATGCAGGCTCTTCCCCAATGTTCTAAGAGTTACCAATAGACAAATATTGAGGCTTGACCCTCCGTCGATCAGAATCCTAGTGATGAAATAATCCTCGCATTGTACAGTGATGTGCAATGCTTTGTTGTGGCTTAGTCCTTCCGGCGGCAGCTCATCTTCATGGAAAGTGATTTTGTGACTCTCCAATACTTGCCCTGCCATGTTTGACATTTCTCCTCCAGTTATGTTGCTGGTTACATATGACTCACTCAGTATCTTCAACAAAGCATTCTTATATGTATCGAAACTTTGCAGTAGGGCTAGGATGAAGATTTGTGCCGGTGTTTTGTTTAGTTGATCAATGACTGAGTACTCTTTTGCTTGTATCTTCCTCCAGAGATCATCGAGCCCAGTTTCAATAGGCCATTTAGAGGCCTGCTTACTTGATTCAGCTAAATGTTCCGGTGTATAAACCCTACCGGTTCTTGTCATACCCTGCGCTACTGCTTCTCCGATTTTGGCTTTTTCTCTTCTCCTTGCCTCGGCTGTGTAATCCCAAGGGTTGGCCTTCATATGGAATGGTGCTATGGCTAACATTGCCACTGGGATGGATACCCTTGCTTTGGGAGGTAACACAGTGACTTCAAATGGTGCAGGTGCCTTTGAGGACCCAAACTCGACCTTAATTGGTCCTGACGTCTTTGCAGAAGATGGTGTTTCAAGATCAAGTGGTATGGACAAGTTCACTTCAGTATCTTTAGAAGACTGGATTTGTACTACAATTAGATTAAGTGTTACTGTTGGTTTCTTTGGCTCGTCACCTTCAGTGATTAATCCGATTGACCCTTTGGGGTCCCAATCATCCTCTATCTCTAGCATGTGAACGCCTCTACCTTTATCGTCAGGCAAAGGGTTGTTGCAGACATTTGGAGCAGGCTCCTTTGCGACAATGATCTTGTTGTCAATCAAAGCCTGAATTTTGTCCTTCAGGGATCGGCACTCATCAATGGTGTGCTCATTCATGCTGGAATGGTATGCACAGGTTTTGTTTGGGTTGATCCATTGGGAAGGGTTTTCTAGAGTTATGAAAGTGATGGGGTTGACGTAACTAGTAGCTTTAAGCCTTTCATACAACTGGTCGATTGGTTTGGCAATGGCGGTGTATTGTTTGGGAGGTCTGGGGTCAAAGTTTGGTCGGGGTTTAGGGAAATTTTGGCGAGGTGATTGATAGTGAGCTTGTTGGGTATTGTAGGCTTGGTAGACGTATGCGGGTTGGGAGTATTTGGGTAAAGTAGGCTGATATGCGGGAGGTGGATATGTTTGGTAAGTAGGTGGTGGAGCTTGGTAAGAAGGCAAAGGTGCTGGGTAATTTGAGGTAGGTTGATATGTAGGAGGGGGTATTGGGTAGGTTTGGTATTTTATTAGGGATTTTGTTCTCTGTGCAACCATCACGGCAACCACATCCCTTTTCTTGGATGTGCCACCAGACTGTAGAGCCTTGTTGGTAGCCTGCAATACTTCAAAGTTAGTGACCATACCTCTTTTGATACCTTCCTCGATCCTCTCCCCTAGTTTGATAATATTAGAAAATTTCTGACTGTCGATCAACATCAACCTCTCATAATACTGTGGGTCCTGAGCTCGGACGAAAAACCTGTTCATTTGTTCTTCTTCTAAAGCCAGCCTGGCCTTAGCGGCTTCTGATCTCCAACGAGTAGCATATTCGCGGAATGTCTCTATGGGTTTCTTCTTTAAGTTCTGGATGTAGAACACATCTGGTGAATTCTCCGTGTTGAATCTGAATCTGTCCGTGAAATCGGACGCCATATTTACCCAATTCGGCCACTTATTCGGGTCTTGGCTAATGTACCTAGATAGGGCATCCCCTTTCAGACTTCTCACAAAGAGATTTATGCGAATATTTTTGTCCTTTTCTACTCCAACCAATTTGTCGCAGTATGTCCTTAAATGAACTCTGGGATCCCCGGTGCCATTAAACATCTCGAACTTGGGAGGTTTGTACCCCTCGGGCAGTTCGACATCCGGTTGAATGCAAAGGTCTTCATAATTCAGTCTCTCGATCCATTTGCTTCCTTCAACACCCTAAACTCGGCTAGTCAGCTTCTTGAGTTCTGCGGCCATATTCTTGAAAAGAGAGTCTTTGTCATCAGACTCAGGTGTGCTCGATGCGGGCTGAATGGGGTGTGGTATGGTTTCCACATAGATGGTGGTATTGTGGTGATGATCATTTGTGGAATTTAGTGGTTCGGGAATGAGCAGTGGGGTATTCCTTGAAGTGTGGCATGTGTTGCAGTGGTGATGGGGAATGGATTGGTTTTGTCGTTTTGGGATGTTTTGAGGAGGTGTGGGATTTTGAGTGTTGGGGAAGTTGACATCTGGGGTAGTGAGGGAAAATGACAAGCTTGCCAAATTCCGAACATGGTCCAGTTCTTCCTGAAATTTCAATATCTTTTGTTCGAGCTGGGATGCACTTTCCTTGGAAACCTGAATACCCTGAGGAACCTCTGCCCTTTCAACTGAGTTCTCGTTCCTGATGTTGCTCAAATCTTCCATTTTTCCCTTGTTTTTGATTCTGATAGGACTTGGAGGAGGATGAGGTGGAGGGATCTTGGACCTTGTGGAGTAATATGACGATGCCAGAGTGCACGAACTAACCTTTGGGGAAGGGGAATAAAACAAAAGGTAAAAACAAAAAGCTAACAAGTTAGTGTGGATTATGAGGAGAAAAACATTGCAGTATTTAAACACATAGTGCAAGAATATACATCATGTCCTAATTTGGGAGCCTCGTTGAGCCCGAGGTAGGCCTAGCGAAAAGTTGATTTGGAGAACTTATTATGCTAAATGCCTTATTTTATTGATAAAAATAAGACGAATCCCAAAACGACACCAAAATTGCGGAAAATAAGATGTTACTAATGGCCATTGGCCTTATTACATTTAAAGCAAAAAGAAAAGAATACTATCTATTTGGTCCCAGAAGGACCTTCCCCAGGTTGAATGTTCTCGTTGATCATATCCTCCAGTTCGCGTAGATTCTCCAGTAGAAATGCTTTTGCTAGGTTCTCTCCTTCGTTTCCCTCGGCAATCTGGCAGTCGGTGACTCTCTTTCTCACTTTTCCTTCCAATTCTAGCAGACTATATTCCAGATACTCCAGCTTTTCGCTAGCCTTGGTGACCCTCTCTTTCCATTCATTGATTTGGTCACTTGATGGGAGATTCCTCCACCAGGCCAGCAAGAGTGAGGGTATATTGACCATACCAAAGTCGGGGACCTTGTTCTCCATTTTCTGCAAAACAAAAGGGTTATGACCCTACCCCTCACCGGACTTGACTATTAAATATCAATAATTGGGATAAGCAGCATTTAGTTCTCCAAATAAATGCACAGACGTGGTAATGTCCGTTTGGATTCCTAGGAAACCCAGTGGACTTTGGACAAGGCTATCTTAAAGAGTCATTATGCGAAAAACATAATCGACTCGGCTAGGTTTGACAGTGATGCATGCACAGTTTAAACAGAGTAAGGTTTCTATGAGGTATTAGACTGGTACCCTTGAGCGGACAACTCATGAAGAAAAGGCACGGAATCATCCGTTGATCGATTGGTTTTACCGCAACTACGCCTTTGCCAAATTTAGGCGGTGATATATCGGAAGGGTGCAACCAGTCATTATAAGCGTTGCTATGGTATTTTGTTTGGCATGAGTAGAATATGATCTTGAGGATGCAATTACAAGAATGAAACAAGTTGTCATGTATTTGCACGTTCATAAAGTAATGATTACAATAATTGCTCATAATTACAACAGTATTAAAGGAAAGCGGTAAAAGAAAGCATTAAAGAAAAGAAACAAAGAGCCAAGTCAGTTTCGAAGTAGAAGAGAGATACAGACGTTAAATAAAGGCAATAAAGTCACAAATAACATGAAATGGTAAAATCCTAAAGAATTCCCCAGCAGAGTCGCAATGCTGGCGATGCCCCCGTTTTCTTTAAAGGCAAAATCGGGTTTACGACATTTGGGAGGACAACTCTTTTCCCTTTTGGGAATTGGGTTTTGGAGTTTGAAGAGTTGCGACCTAATTATTAAGTGCATTAGGATACTAAGAAGGGTTTGAGTTTGAAGAACCAGAGTTTGGGTAAGGGCTAGAAATTATCTCGAGGGGAAGGTGTTAGGCACCCCTCAAGATCCACTAGTGTGGTTCCCGGCCATGCTACAATTGTGACTTTAAACAACAAGTAAGAAAATAAAGGTCCCAAATAGAAGGGGTTTTCACATAATGTTGCAAGTGAATTGAGAATTTGAAGAAAATAAAGAAAGCAGAAATTTAAGAAAATAATTTGAACAAACATAAACAAGTAAAGGGGAAGGGGGTCCTAGGTTTATTTAAAATATGGATCACACCAATGCAATAATCGGTAATCACTCCTCGAAGAGGGGCTACACGTGGTATTAGCGCACCGGTCATCATATCCATATCTACCCTTTCCCGCTCCGTTAAGGTATTAAACGCTGAATGGTTTCGTTACTTATTGCATGCTAATACCCGCCCCGATCCTATTAGTCCCGGAGGCATTTGGGACTACTAGTCCTAAAGGGAAAGGAGTTGGGGCTTTTCAGAAGTTTAAGAAAGGATAAAATTCTAGGCGACAAACAAAACATATAATCAAATAAGGGGAGAAGCAAACAGCAGTTAGGGCTCAAACATGCCTCCTCACTTAAAGCCAAATACATAGCATGACTTCAAATACTGGCTAGGTCTTTAATTAAACTTAACATAGTAAGGGTGGCTGATATATCACATATTTTCAGATAAGAAGTCCGAATTAGACCTGCTTGCTGGTTGTAATTATTAAGACTAGTATAGTTGATTAATTACCTACAGGTTTGCCTAGATGAGGCCTGTAATCATGATATCTAACAAATGCAGAAGGCATACTGATTTTAAAGAAAGATTATTGATTTTAGAAATAAATAAATGTTCTGCGGATTTCAAATAACGTTATTACTGGTTTTAGACTTGTAAGCAAGATAGCCAATTCTGATTCAGTTAGTTATTCCTGTAGGCATGCTTTCTAAGCGTGATTGATTTTTTAAAATATTTATAAAAAGTGCAGGAGTCCTATAGAGATGGTATCTAGAATGAATTTGTTATTTGAGCCTATAAACTGTTTGCCTAGTGATAGATGATATGCAGAAGTGCAGAAAAACCCTATAGTCATGGTCCATATATGCTGATGAATATACTTATAGACATGATTTCTATATACAGATATAAATAAACTTATAGACATGATTTCTAAATACATAATGAAATGACTTATAGTCAGGATTTCTAAATGTATAATGAGATGACCTATAAGCAGGATATCTATATGCAGATACATAAACGAAGATGATGTGATTGCAGAAATAAAACATAAAGCATGATATATACCCCACATGCATAACCTGAGAGACCCTCCCCATTTTTTACTATACACCCCATAGTTATTACAAATTATTACAACTTGAATGACTCCAGAAAAAGTAAATTACATCAGAAATTAAAATTCCAACCAAGGAGAGCCTAATTCAAACTCCTAGTCCGATACATGAAATAAACCAACTTCCAAAGAACAGATTTCCAAAGCCTTTCTCTTATTTGGGGATGTGTCAAAGTTCTAAGGAGCTTCATGAACTCCAAGTAATGCTTACACCCCAAATGTCATTACAGAATTATAGTGCAGTGTGGAAGGGCCAGCCCTCAAATGTCCAAGCTCAGAGGGAACTCAAGGTCCAAGGCAAGGCTCATATGAAGGGGTTAGAACTTAGAGTCTAGAAGTAAGTGTAAGTGCAATAGAGGGGAAATTAGGGAAGGCCTTGGCAGGCTGGTGGTCATGCCCAACAATTGGGATGCTGGAACACCCCTGACCAGTCTGTCACCTTTAAATTAGGGAGTTAGGACCTATTGAAGGTCAGGTTCAACCTTGGGCAGCAATTTGGATGCTTCCAGGCCATGAACTTTAACTCAGCACACATAGGGGAATGGGGTATGGGGATTCATAATAGAGGCATGATACAAGGAAAGAGCAGGCAAAGGGACATACCCATCAATGAGACATACTGGCACACCCTCCAGCCTACTTAGAGGTTAGGGGTCAAAACTCAGTTCATGGACAGTAATTCTTGTTGCCATGCTCTGAATCCCCACTCACAAACACATAGGGGGTAATGGGATAGGGAGGAAATGTTCACAAGAAAGAGAAGCAAGAAGTAGCATATAGGCATATTAAGTTAGATGTACACTTTACAGAAAAAAATAGACATGGATACAAGGGTTGTAAGTAAACACATTGGGATGATGCTAAAAATTAAGTTAGGACATACTAGTTCAAGGAAACAAGTAAAAAGAATCAGTAGTCTTGTAAAAGCCAAAGTGCAGACAAGAAGCAAGAATACTTTTTAAGTGAGAGTTTAGAAGAGATTGTAAAATTGTGTAGTTTGAAGTGTGTTCTCGTGTTTCTTGTGAAAAAAGAGAGTCGTGTATTTATAGTGTGAAAGTCATGAGAAATAAGGTAAGAAAATAATTGAAGGCAAACCCTTTGTGCAAATCATGTAATTGAAGGCAAATACATAAAGGTTATTTAAGGACAAGGTTTCTGAAAGTACACAATTTGTGTAAATAAGGCAAGGGAATCAGTTAACAGCCAGGAAATCAAAGATCAAAGATTTGGTATGAATGAACCAAGTCACAAAAAATGAAGAAGAGTTTTACCTAAGTCAAGTCACCTAGGGAATCAGTAAAAGATGGAAAGAAATCAATCAAGATATATTCAGAAGGAAGTTTACACTAATCGCAAATTTGAAAACCAATTAGAGGAAAATTCATCATATATAAGGAGCATGTGAGCATGAAAGAAGACTGTTATGTAAATCAGTTGGAAAGTCTGGTACAAAAGAGTTTAGCAATAGGTCAGAGTCATATGAGAACAAAGAAGTCCAAATTCAATTCAAAGACTCGAAGTCAATATGAAAGAATTAGGGGTTTCGTAATGAAAACCTAATTCAAGCAAACCATGAAGCAAGGCAGGCAATTAAATCAAAATCATGTTCAGAAGTTTCAGAAAAGGACATATTTCTTCAAAAACAGAACTTATGAAGAATATGATAACAAAGTAACATGCAATCATAGTAGAAGGATTTAAAGAACATAATGGCAAATACTTGTAAGAACAGTAGAAAAATCATGCTTAGAAGAAACTTAAACAGGCTCAGTAGAAGGCAAATAAAGAAACATAAAAACTTAGCAAGGAAAATACAGTAGAAGAACACAAAAATCACCGAAAAAGTATAGCAGAAAAGCATATAGGAAAACACAGTAAGATAAACCTATAAGAATATGGTAAAAAATACAGTAGAGAAGTCTACAAGACAATAGTATAGGAAAACACAGTAAGAGAAGCATACAAAAGATGATACGAGAACATAGCAGAGGCAAACACACGAATAACAAAGAATAAAAATCATAAAACACTTAAACACTTTCCAGAAAACCCTAAATTGGAAAATAAGGGTTTTGAAAGTAATTTTCAAAAGAAAAATTAGGGAAATCGTTTGAAAACCCAAATAGAGCATAGATACACAACGGATCTAAAAGGAATCGAAGAAAACCTTGAAAGGTTAGGGTTTCAGAGGAACCCTAGAATGACAAAGGCTTGGAAAAGTCACCGATCCGAGTCGAAGATAATCGGAATCAAACTCAGAAAGCTCGTATACGCCGGAGCAAAGCCAGAGATGGTCGGAAACCTCGAGTCGGCGAAGATTTGAGTGAAAACCTTCAAGGTCTGGCCTCGAATCTTCAAGTATCAGGCACATAGGAGTAATAGAAGGTGAGTATAGGCCATCCATAGCCTAAGAGGCCATGGATTCTGATGAGTTGGTGGTTGAAAATGGTAGAAGGCGATTAGGGTTTCAAGAACATTCGAGAGAGTTTAAGAGGGAGAAGGTATTCAGAGATGGCTGAGAGATGGGAAATGATAGATTAGGGTAGGTCGTTTGGGTTTAATTATAGAAGGGTAAATTGTGGCCGTTGATCGAATTGATCAACAGCCTAGATTAAAAGGGGTTTGGGTCGGGTGGTTTTAAATGGGTTAAGGGCTGGGTTAAATGGAATTGGGCTGGTCCAAAACTGGGTTTGAAATTGGGTCAATTAGGGAGTTAATTTAGGCTATAATTGAAATACCAAATGGGCTGCAATTCAAACGAAATGAGGCCAGTTTTTAAATAGCTAGTTTTACCCTTTTATTTTATGAAAATAGTAAAAATGATTAAAAATCAAATTAAAAGTGTTGAACCAATTTATAATGTTTAAATATTAATTTAAAAATATTGGGACCAATTTTATAATTATAAAATGCCATAATTTTTAAAATATGCTAAAGTTGGAAGTACATGCAATTTATCTTTTAAAATACTAAATCAGTTGTGAAAAAATGTACAAAAATTACTTTAACTATATTTTGGTGTAAATATGGGAATAAAATAAATTATTCACCAAAATAATAATTTTGGGAATGATTTACTGATTTTTGTACTGCTAAAAATGGATAACAAATTGATCTGAAGGAGTTAAGGGTTCTAAAACAAAACCCTAGTTCACATAATCAGACCTCGGTGAAATCCCCAAATTCTAGGGTTTCCACCTAGAATCAAATACAGGGATGAGGAGGCAAGTAGTCGAAACCAGCTCAGGGGTTTCTTTCAGAAACTCATAAGAAAGCATGCAAACCAGTAGAAGGTTTCAAAACAAACCAAAGTAAAGAAACTAGTTTGGAGCATAATGATGAAAGATGAACAGGAACAGTAGAAGAAAACATGCTTAAGCAGGTGTTTTAGAAGAAACTTTAAACAAGGTAAAATAGTAAGAACACTTAATAACATGTAGAAGCAAGAAGAAGAAGAAGGAGAAGGGAAAAACAAAGGTTGTGGAGAGTTCTGAGGTTGCCGAAGAAGATGTAGAGGAGATGGAACTGGTCCATCAAGAAAGAGGAACAACTGTGCAGGTTCCTGCACCCAAACCAAAATTATCCAAGGCTTCTTCCAAGAAGTCTTCCTCTGAACTTGTATCTGCTGAACCCTCTTTAGCCAAAAGAACCAGATCTGCAGTGAAAGGTAAGCAGGTAAAAATTACTGAAGAAGAAGAAGAATGGAGTGGAGAAGAAGAAAAGGAGGAATCTGGAAATGAACAAGATAGGTTTGCTATCTTTGGTAGGAGAAATTTTTTGAAAGGTAGACTGTTGAGAGACATGGATGAGTTAGGAATGAGAAGACTAGTGGATGCCCTAGTTGCACAAGGTTGGAAGGACATGGTCCTTGAAATAGATGGGAGGCTGTATAGGAAATAATTGATTGAGTTTATAGCCAATGTCACAGTGAAGAATAGGGTAGTCACCAACCTGGTGAAAGGAGTAAAGGTGCAGTTTGATGCACTAAAACTGGGTGAGATTCTAGACATACCTAGTGAGGGGTATGATGATTATACAAGGAAAAGGCGGCCATGTCTAGATTCTCTCCCTACTGCTCTTCAAATCACTAGGAATTTTTGTGATGCTGCAACTGCTGAAGATATGCCTGAAGCTAGGTTTGTGCAGAAAAGTGAGATGAGGCCTGAGCACAAGGTCTTGTTTGAATTTATTAACAAGTGCCTACTGCCCAGATAGGAGAGGAGGCACACTGCCAACTACATGAACCTAGTTTTTATGGAGTGTCTTGTGAGAGGACAGCAGATCAACTGGCCTACTTTTATTGTCAAATTACTGGACAGGGTCATAAATGGATCCAAGGCTCATGCCACTCCATATGCATTCATATTAACTACTATTCTGGACAGGCTGAATGTGCCTTTTGATGAAGTGGGAGATGTAATCAAGCAAGGAACACTTTGGCGTCAAGACTCTTATGGCTTGTGACTATCCAGTCAATGCCACCCCGGTTGAACTTGGTTCATCTCTGAAGACACCTGTGAACAACAAGGTTAGGGCTTTGGTTCAAGAGTGTGGAACTAAGGATGCTTAAATTACTAGGCTCCAGGCTCGTGTTGCTGAATTGGAAACTGAGAGAGATGGACTTAGAGCTGAGCTAGCAAAAGAAAAGGAGAAGAGTGATGCGATGCTTCACAATATGCTCAACCTCCACGAAACCCAACCCTCTAGTTTATCCAAGCCTTAGGATGTCTAGTTCTTGTCTTCTGAACCAGTCTAGTACCCCTAGTGACCCAAATTAGGGACGTTTCTATTTTTTTGCTCATATTTTGGAAGCTTTTCTTTCTTTTTGTGGTTTGTTGGTGGAAACATATCTTATCAATGACAACTGTTGTTTCTCTTGTTCTATGAAGATTCTGATATTAATAGTTTGAATATGTTTGTTGATTATTGATGATTTAATCCATGTTTTCACTTGCAGATGCCCAAGTGGCCATAAGTAATTACTAAAATCTGGGGTTCACATTGTATGCAACTTTTCGATGATACCAAAATGGGGAAGAGATATTGTGCTTTACTCTCTTTATTCTGAATAATGTGATATTTATAACCTAATTAAAGCTGGTCCTTGATGATAAGTTAAAATTCTAAGTTAATGTGTTGATGGTTAAGCTGAGTTCCTACAGGTTCTTTGATTAGTAAAAGCACAGAGTTTGTCATCATCAAAAAGGGGGAATTTGTTGGCCCAAGTTCAGGTGAAGTTTTGAAGAATGACAAATGAACTCAGTCATGGACAATGTCCATCATGAGAGGCACAGTGTTTATCAACCTAGACATGTGAGATACACGTGAAGGAGATAAGTCTTAGTGATCAAGCAGCAATATCTCCTGAACTTATCGAAAATGTTGCATATTGGATGAGGAGAGAAAGTCTTCTCATGGGAAGAGGACACAATCCGGATAAAGGATAGGGTTGGAGTTTGTGTTGTTCAAGGACTCAACTTTGATGGAAGATCAGCAATTGAGTCTCAAGTAAACTTTGATTACTAACTCATTAAATAAAAGTGACTGTTCTCTTTTACAGGGATTGCACATACGCAGAAGTCAAACTAAATTGAGAGCAAAAGAGCAACGCAATTTTGCAAGCAATTTATGTGAGATTTAAGTGTGCACTCCTGAAGCTACTTGAACGAGATAGTAAAACCAGATCCATTGTGTTTATTCTTATTCTAGTTCAATTGTAGTAGGTGGTTTAAAGTTGTACCTTTTCAGCTTTCATAGAAGTATTTGTAATAGGTACTTTGAGTGTTAAAGTTATAGGCTAACTTGAAGGTGTCACAACAGTTGAGGTTGTGTGTTGCATAGGGATTAGAGTTAATCCTTAGATTTACAAAGAGTTTTTGTAAATGTTGTTTTGGCTCAGTGATTTTAGTGGATGTTTGGGAAAATCCTACTGAGTAGTAGGTCGTGGTTTTTTCACCTTTTGAGCCGGGTGTTTTCCACGTAAAATATCTGTGCTCTTTATTTTCTGTACTTTTAATTATGCAACAGTAGTAGTTATAACACCTAGAAGAACCAGGTTCTTCTAGATCGAAAAATTGGGTACCACACAAATCACCCCCCCCTCTCTTGTATGGTATTGACGTTTAGAACATCATTCTCTCTATTAATGCCTTTACCTGCTGTATTAGCCCTCTAGCTAGCTAATAATTTTTCTAATTGAAATCATATTTATATCATTAACAAACAAAAGTCTTGGCTCGAACTCTTATGACTCAACTCTATAACCCGATTTGGATTTGAAAGAAGGATAACAAACTCCTAAATACCTTGTAGCTTCCTGTTTATATAATGTGGTGCACAACACATTTATAAACAAGGATCTACTAGACACGACTTCTAGACACGCTAGGATAGAATTTCTATGATACCATGTTTGTCACGGCCCAAACCTAGGGAGGCTTAGTCGGCTCCCTGTGCCATAGTTGGCCCGAGCATACCATTCTATAACTGTGAACTCTGAAGGGGTAACCCTAAACTTAGGCCGATGAGTCTTACCTTACAAATCAAGGCCGATGAGGCCACCATGAATTACTACAACCAGCAATACCAAACTAACATGTACATAAGGCAAGCAAGGCCACAATACTCATATACAAAATATACAAGACTCGTCTGGCGTCTAGAGATAACTGAATTGTACCATGGCCGGGACAAGGCCTCGACCTACCCATTAAACCTGTATATATAAAATGGACTCCAAGGTCTAGACCTGGTAGCTCCGAGGAAGTGGAGCTTACCAACCAAGTCGATGTTTGACTCTGTCTACTGAATGAGTCTGTCCAACTTTCTAGCATGACATGCAGACATGAAATGGAGCGTCCTCGGCAAAAGGGACATCATTACGAAATGACGTATCGAGTATTTAAGACAATAGAATAAATGAAAGCTGAACTAAACTGAAAATATAATAACTTAAAGTAACTGGAAGTCAAAGATAATCTTAAGATATGCTTACCTGATGATACTGATTCGACTCTCTCAATATAGTAAGTAAAATAGTTGTCCATCCCTATAAGGCTCGGTATGTGTAACTGCTCTGCTATAGTAGGCTTGCTCATAGGCGTTCGGCTACACTAGGTTGGGCTCACTCATAAGCGCACGACCACAGTAGGCTCGGTATATAACTTACCATCCGATCAGAGGTTGTCTAATAGAGGTCTGCCCATTGATTATAGCTCGATGGTGGTGAAAATACTATAATATATATATATATATATATATATATATATATATATATATATATATATATATATATATATATATATATATATATATATATCTTGGCTGAAAGAACACAATGCTAAACTGAATATAAAGTCCTGATAAGGGAGAATTCTATAACTTATGAGACTAGGACAATGTATAATTCAAGAATATAAACTTCTCTTTATGTCTCTTTATCAAACATATGTAGCTATGGGATCATGCCAAATGAAGAAAAGGTTTAGCCTTAACATACCTTAACCTCGTTGTGTCCTTAATAGCTTCCAAGAAACTCTTCAAACAACTCAACTCAGTCTACCATATCATAAGGAGATTCAAAATAAGTGCTGTGTAAAGGCCAAGTCTGTAACTTAAGGTAGTATCTCATTTATGTAAATTTGGGCAGCATATACCCTATAACAAGGGCCTCATCCAATACCATATACCAACAATAACAACTAGAGCAATACAATAAAAACAATATAAATAATAGGGTACATAATATTTCATTAACAAGTCATCAACATATCACGACGAGCAGCAAGCTCGAATTGAATCCTTTTACCACCCTTCAACCCCATTGAAGTGTCGGAGGTTGGCTCTCTGGTTGTAATACATTTTGTTTTGTTGTTTCTGGGTGGCCCACCGAATGAGAGCGGCCTTGCGCCTCTCATCCAATAGTTCCAGGCTCGTACTTTTGGCCTTATCATTTGAATCTTTGGTTGCATATCAAAACCTCAGGCTCGGTTCTCCTTCGACCAGTATTAGCGCTTCAGCACTGTAGGCCAACAAGAACAGGGTGTCCCCATTACTAGATTTCAAGGTCGTACGATATGCCCACAAGACTTTGGGCAAAATTTCCTTCATTTTTCCTTTGGCGTCGGTTAACCTCTTCTTAATGGTTTGGAGTGTGGTTTTGTTCATAGACTCTGCCTGCCCGTTCCTACTAGGGTTATAAGGCATTGATAGGATCCTTTTGATATTATGGTCCTAAAAAAATTTGCTCACCTTACTGTCGATGAACTGCTTCCTATTGTCGCATACGATCTCGACCGGCATTCTGAACCGGCATATTATGTGATCACAAATAAAATCAATAACTTCTGTCACGACCCAAACCGATGGGCCATGATGAGTGCTCGGTCCTAACTGTCGAACACCCCTAAGCATACGCCTAAGATAAAACATGAAATAAGTGTAGGTCATGCATAACGTCTAGAAATAAATTACTTATTCATGTGAATAACGTACGCGTGAAAACATGCCCAAAACAAATATATACATATACATACGAAATACGGTAGGGCAAACCGACAAAGCCATATACTATCTTGTCGACGCCCACTTTTTCTCTAGGGCGAGATCAGGTTTATGACATTTGGGAAGACAACTCTATTCCCGTTTGGGAATTGGGTTTTTAGATTTGAAGAGTCGCCACCTAATGATTAAGTGCATTATGACACTAAGGGTTTTGAATTTGAAAACCAGAGTTCAGGTAAGGGCCAGAAATTATCTCGAGGGGAAGGTGTTAGGCACCCCTCAAGATCCACTAGTGTGGTTCCCAGCCATGCTATGTTGTGACTTTAATGTAAACAAGTATACAAATAAATTTACACATAAGGGTTACAAATAATCATGTTGAAATCTATAATTTGTTGGGGCAGGGTCTAAATGCAGAAAAATAGTCAAGTCATTGAGCAAATAAAAGGGAATTTAAAAGGGGTAATGCAATAAAATTAAAAGGGGTTTTAAGTGGTTGAAAAGACAAAATTTATTAGTAGTAAACTAAGTTATATGAAGGAAAGGGGTCCTAGGTTTATAAATCACATGGATCATCCACACAACACCGGTAACCAATCGTACACATAGTGTTATCATGTGATCATCATCTCCATGTCTACCCTTCCCATCTCGTTAAGGTATTAAGCGTGAAATGGTGTCTTTACCTACAGCATGGTATTGCCCGTCCCATCTATCAGTCCTAGAGGCTTTTAGGACTACTAATCCTGAAGGGAGGAAGCTTGGCTTTTAGAGGTTTAAAAAGGATAAAATTCTAGGGCGACAATCAAAACACATAATGCAATTAATGGGGAGATAAAACAATTAAATGCTCAAGTAGGCCTCCTAAAATCATAGAAATCATGTAATTTAGCACGTCTTATATATACTGATTAGGTCCAAATTATACTTAACGTTAGGCGGGATGGTTCATTACATATTTTCATACAAGAAAGTCCGCATTAGGCTCGCCTGGTTGTAACTTATCAAAGACTGATGCAGTTAATTAACTACCTACTGGTTTGCCTAATTGATAACCTATAGGCATGGCATCTACTGGTTTCAGAAATAAAGAAGTAAACTGATTACAGAAAGTTGCCAGTTTTAACAGAATGATACGAGTTCTGTAGTTGGTTACTACTGACAGACTAATCTTAAAACGAGTAATTCAGATTTGGTTGATAGTTCCTATAGGCATGTTTTCTAGCGTTGTTAATTTTAAACACTTTTTACAGTTGTAGCAGGAGTGTAAAAATCCTACGAGCATGGTATCTAGGATGCAATTGATTATTATTTGACCTATACCTATTTGCCTAATGAGATGCAAAAATGCAGAATCTTAAAAACATGGTCTCTATATGCAGAATTCTTATGAGCAGGATATCTATATGATATATAGAGTTCTTATAAGCATGGTTTCTACATATGACAGTGCAGAATTCCTATGAGCATGATTTCTATATATGAAAGTGCAAAATTCCTATGAGCATGATTTCTATATATGAAAGTGCAGAATTCCTATGAGCATGATTTCTATATATGAAAGTGCAAAAATTCAAAGAAAACTCCTATAGGCAGGATATCTACCCTTAAGCATACATAAATAACCCTCCCCTTTTTACTAAAGCCCCATAAGTTATTACAAATTTATTACATACCAAATGAATCAAACAGAAAATAAAATTACATCAGAGCGTTTAAGCTACATCCAAGGAGCCTAATTCAGACCCAAGGTCTAACAATATAATATGAACCAACTGTCGGGATCAGGTTCCAAAGCCTTTCTCTTATCTGGAGTGTGTCAAAGTTCCAAGGAGTTTCAAGAACTCCAGGCAATGCTTACACCCAGATATCATTACAGAACTGAATTAAAGTGCAGTGTGGAAGGGCCAGCCCTCTAATGTCCAAGTTCAGAGGGAACTCAAGGTCCCACGGCAGGGCTCATTGGAGGGGGACAGAACTTTGAATCTAGGAAAAAGTGTAAGTGCAATAGAGGGAATTAAGGGATGCCAAGGTAGGCTGGTGGTCATGCCCAGCAACATAGAATGCTGGCACACCCCTGACCAGCTTACTAGCCAAACATTGGAGAGTCAGGACCTATTGAAGGTCAAGCCATAGCCTGGGAAGTAATTAGGATACTGTCAGGCCAAGGTTTTAACTCAGCACATAGAAGGGATTGGGGGTAGGGATTCATATGGGAACAGAATCAAAGAAAGAAAAATACTGAGCATAAGTTACGTAACATGAGCAGCAAACCACACAAAAGGATGAAACTATAGAATAAACACATAGGGATGAGGAAAAAGTTTAAATAAAAGACATACCAATTTCAGAAAGAGACAGGCAAAGGATAGCAGAAGTCTTGCAAAGAATCCACTGTACAAACAACAAGAGAGAATACTTTATGTGTGAGTGTGAGTTCAAAAAAGACTCGAGTATTGGTGGTGTTTGTGTCAATGAAAAAGCAGGTATTTATAGGGTGAGAAATAGGCAGAAAATAAGGTAAGGGTTGTAATTCAGACATAATTAAGGAATATGTGTTCATTAAAAATTAAATTAGTATCAAAGACTTACTTTCATTAAGGAATTAAATCAAACGGTAGCATGCAAGTGTTAAATAAGGAAAGAAATCACGTAGGGGATGAACATGTCAAATAAAGAAAATATTTTCAACACAGTACGAGTACACAATAGGTAATAGAGGTTAGGTTCATTAGACCTTAATTAAGGAAAGGTCTGTAAGAATCTCATACTAGTGTAATTAAGGTAATGGGATCAAATCAACTTAAGTACAAAGGTAGGGTTGAAAGTTCAAAGGAAAGTATTTTCAACAAGTCCAAGACACACGGGAAATCAATACAATAAGGAAAGAATCGATTACAAGAGTGCAATCAGAATTACACAAAGAGATTTGAAATCAGTCCACAATCAAATGTTATTTTGAGAGGGAAATTTAACCTATAAAGAGTGCATAAACATTAAGCATGCAAGGCTGGATTTAAGACAAAGAAGAGTATCATGCAATCAAAAATCAGTGAGTAGAGGACTATAGGAACATGGTAGTCATCTAAGAGAAGAGGAAATATCAGATAGCATGCAAAAGGTCAAGTAAAAAGGTCTTATAGAGTTTAGCAAGAGGACAGAATCGTATGAAGAAACAAAGTTGACACAAAGATTTTGAAACTTGTCACACCTCCTTTTTTACACGCCTACCCCGGAGGGTAATGTATAAGGAAGTTTTTTCAATTTAAGTGACATTATTCGAAATGGGATTATTTATTTATTTAGAGTTGCCACTTGGGATAGGTTTGACTTTTGGTGTCCCAAGTCACCGGTTTAACTTGAATCCCAAATCGACGAAAATTTTCGACTTCCCAATTAGAGTCTGCGAACCAGAAATTCTGAATAAGGAATTCTGTTGACCCGAGGGAAGGTGTTAGGCACCCCCAGATCCCGTGGTTCTAGCACAGTCGCTTAAACTATTATAATTGGCTAAAATCTGATTTTAATACATGTTATCCTATAATGCAATTTTTAGAATTATATACCGCTTTTAATTAATTATTTTTTAAGAAATTGAACGTCGTTTAAAACATATTTTTGGATCACGTCACATGAAATTCACCCGGATCCTCGACACATTTTATTCAACGTTTTGGGATTTGGATTTGGGTCGCATGAAATGCACACCCGGATTTAGGAAGGTAAGATTATTAAAGAACACACCTAAAGCGACTAATGTGTTATTAGCTTTGCGGGAGGCCATGAAAATTCGCTAAACGGCACATCTCGAATTCTAAGTATTTTAATATAAGTATTTGAAGAGGGACACGCAATTTATGCATTTTTGTTTGGCGCGGCGCACCTCGTTTATTTTAAGGATATCCTAAAGCAGACTATTATTTTCTATTGAATTTGTGTCTAAATGGGCCTAATTAATTAGTTAACACTATTATTAGACTATCAATTAAGGAGTTCGGGCCCCCAAACCCAAGTCCACACCTAAACAAGAGAAAAACCTCTTAATTCAAATGTGCCACCTAGTTTGAGAAGCCCAAGCTCGATATTATTTCAAACTATGGATTGAGCTCTCTATTCTTTTAGGCCTCGAAACCAGTTCCAAAATGATAAAATTCCATAAGATTTGGTGAAGGTTTACCAGGTCTTGGGCCTGTTCGTGGGGCTCAGTTAAAAAATGAAATGGACTTAATGAGTCCGGATTGAGGCCCTTCAATCTCATATTGATTGTACGATTGGGACCAGGGTTGAAGGAACCAAGCCCAAGGTGTGCTGGTGTTCGAATTTCAGCTATAAAGCTAATTATAACTACCTGGGCTTTGCGTTTGAGCCCAGTGTGACAAGGGGGGAGAGTTCAACTATAATTCATTCAAATCCTATAGTCTAAGTTTACTAAGCAGACAAATTTGATTCAATGGGCATTTTTAGTTCAGATATGTTCAAGATATGTATCTATACTAACATATAACTAAGGCATAAAGCATTAGGCATAAATGACAATCAACTCGACTTCAGATTCAATATGTAAGCCTCAGATTCAATGTATAGGCCTATGTCAGGATTTAATCGCAATTCCAATTGGACACACGAATTAACACTTAAAAGGAAGAATTAATAAAGACTGTTTGAGATAAAACATCACCTATGATAAAATAGGAATCGGCAACAAATAACATCAACTGAAAAGAAATTGAACTTTCGAGAACCCAAAAAGGGGTGCAGATTCTTCGAGCCCTAGATCCGAAATTTGTGAAGTTCCGCTTGGATTTGAAAGATTCTGGTTTAGGATTTGGGAAGAGGGGGATTAGAAGACTATTGGGTGTAAGTTTGACGAGGTTTGGGTGAGTTAGGGTTTTGGTCGGAATCTTTGATTCAAGATTCGATGACTTTTATGGGGATTCGAGGGAAAGGGTTTGGGGATTTAGAAAGAGGAGGGTGAGGGGATGCTATGGTGTAATTTTTAGGGTTATAGGAGACACGCCGCTGGCGGAGGCGATTTCTGGCCGGCGGTGGACGGCGGAGGGTGGCAGAGACGGGAAAGGGGTCTCTAGGGTTCTGGAGAGACGAAAGGTGGGGGGTAGGCTTCCGACATTAATATATCAAATTGATCCCAGTTCTTGACCGTGGGATCAGGAATCCTCGACGGCCAGGATTAATTTTTAACAAAACGGCATAGTTTTCTTAAAGCGGGATCCGGACCAGGTTCCTGAAATGGACTGGGCCAATTTCGAACGGGTTTGGGGAGCGGGTTTGGGCTAGAATTAAAAAATGCCCAAACAATATAACAGCCTATTACTTGTTCCCTTTTGTTTAATTTCTTTATTTGTTTTCCTCTTTTCTTCCTTTTTCTTATTCAATTTTTTTAGATTTTATTAAGTATAGAATTAAAAATAGGCAAGACCTGATTTAACTAATTAATTCTCAAAAATTAAACAAATCCTAGTTTAAAAAGAAAACTTAAGAAAAAATCAAAAACTAAAAGTAAAACAATGCAAAAGGGCTATTCTGTTATTTTCTCTTATTTTTTGTAATGTTAATTAACTAATAAAAATGTTAAAATGAGGTTCTAAATGCGAGTGCTATTTTTGTATTTTTCATGAGTTATATCAATTAAAAATGCACAAAAATGCACACAATCACAAAATCATGCAATTAATTCCCTAAGAATTCAAATAATAAAAGAAAAAAATTCCTAATTTTAATGAATTCTATAGGAGTAGTTTAAGAGAGGCAAAAATCATGTGCTCACAGCTGCCCCTCTTTGCTTGGAGACACGAAGGGTTTTCGGGAAAAGATAAATGAGCAATCATGAGAGATTTTTGCCTGCTTGGCGCTCCATGAGAAGCATTTTTGAAAACTGTCTGACCGAACCCTGCTTCAGAGGTTGCCTACATATCCTTGGCTATAAAAGAATCAGATCAATGTAGTTTTGGAAGGTTTGGTAGCTGGGACTACCAGGAGCTGTGATTTCACTGCTGTTGTTGCAGCTACTGCTTGCTGACCTCCTTATTACACCAAAAGGAAAATCAAAGCTAAGCTAGCTATGCCTATCAACTATGAGTTACAAGATTCCTATCTATAAATCTCTTAAAGCTTGATCTTGAGTCTTAGCTGATTTTGTTGTGGACTCCGATCTTAACTTGATGCTCGCAGGTTGTAGGTGTTATTTCTTTCTTCAGCATTGTGTCAAAACGAGATCGGCGGAGCTTGTGACTTCAATCAAAGTTGAGCAATCCGCACCTTTGTTTGTTTTCAATCATTTGAGTTCATTTCTTTTTGTTCTTTTCTTCTTTTCTTTATTCTGGATTGAGACTCATTCCGCAGGTCATCTCAAACCCCTGTGCCGAAGATGTCAAACCAGCTTAAGATACCAAAACAAACAAAAAAATGAAATTTTCTGCCCCAATTTTTACTAGGAAAATTTCGTGAGTTAGTTGTGACACATATCTAAGCGATCAGGATTGTGTGCCCTGGGAATAAAGCTAGGTTATGCTGGGAAATAATTGGGTTATGCCGGAAAAGAAAAAGGTCCTCGGGTTACGCCGGGATGGAAAGAAAAAGGCTCTTTGGGTTATGCCAGGAAGATCCACGGGTTATGCCGGGATGGAAAGAAAAAGGCTCCTTGGGTTATGCCAGGGAGATCCGCGGGTTATGCCGGGATGGAAAGAAAAAAGCTCCTTGGGTTATGCCAGGGAGATCCACGGGTTATGCCGGGATGGAAAGAAAAAAACTCCTTGGTTTATGCCAGGGAGATCCACGGGTTATGCCGGGATAGAAAGGAAAAAACTCCTTGGGTTATGCCAGGGAGATCCACGGGTTATGCTGGGATGGAAAGAAAAAAGCTCCTTGGGTTATGCCAGGGAGATCCACAGGTTATGCCGGGATGGAAAGAAAAAAAGCTCATTGGGTATGCCAGGGAGATCCACGGGTTATGCCGGGAGGGAAAGAAAAAAGCTCCTGGGGTTATGCGAGGGAGATCCACGGGTTATGCCGGGATATCTAGAAAATGGGGCCCTATGCTACCATGATTTTTTTTTTATTTTCACTTCTTTTTTTTCTCCCTTTCTTCTTCTTTAATTTTATTCTTATTTTCTTCCTTTTGTTTAGTGAAACGCGTGAAAGAATTTGGGGGGGGGGGGGAACTTCCCTTTTGGGTTGCACCTGCTTCTTGCATGGTTGCTTTGAATTACACATGTTTTAACTTTCAACAAAGAACAATTTGTTAGTTTGAAACGGTGGTTAGTTTTGTGGCCTTGATCATCTCAATTGTTTGATCCCGGCCCAGTTTCCGTTGAGAACTTTATTGCTTGCTGGCTTTGAGGGTGAACTGACAGGACTCGTCTTTTAAGATTTCATGATGACTCGTCCGTGTGGGCTCTGGCCTTTTCACTTTATTCTGATCTTAGGACTTTTGCCTTTGAATTTCTTTCCTTTCCAATGTCTTTGCTTTGAAAGCATCAACCACCATGGCCAGTCGGGATTGGCCTGACGCATCCGCTAAGGCTGGGTATTTTCTTTGGCTTTTGCCAGGCGGAGCCCTATAAAACTAGTCCTACCATCTTTTCTTTGTATTAGCCCCGGAATCAGAGTTAAACCTAAAGGGATTCAAAGAAGAAGTATACAAAAGGCAAGCATATGAGTTTAAAGAGAAGCGTCCCTTTCGGGGAAAAAGAAGAACTTATCTGGGGGGTGCATGCTGACTTCAAATGGACATGACATGCTTCTTGGACTGGATGCCCGACCCACACAAAATTTACAGCTTATCGTGAACCCATTGATCCATATTTCAAAGCCAGGGAACCTTGCCATGACTCTTTTAGTGGTGAGATGTCTTTTTTTCGGCCGACAGCGCCCTTTACGGGTTTTCGCTAATCGACATCTCTCATTTCTCTTCTCACCGTCGCCCGATAGTGCTCTTTACGAGTTTTCACTAAACAGACTCTCTCATTTTCAATTTCTCTACTCACCATCACCTTATGGTGCCCGAAGGTTTTCACCGATAAGACTCTCTCATTTCATTTCTCTCAATTTGAATTGCATAAGATTCCAACAATGACGTTTTTCACTTCCCTGCCTTTGCCAATTGATCGAAGGAACTTGAACAAGGTCTTTGGGTAAAAGGATTTTTGGCGGGCTCATGACCGAACCATTATATCATCTACCCCAGTTTCAATTGTTGGGGGAATTGGGATTTTTGTTTTGGTATGACTGAACCTCAGGGAGAGGCTGTCTACTTATTCTTTCGGAATCAAGTCAAACGTAGTTCAGGGGAATAATTTTTATTTTTGTTTTGTTTTTCTTTTCTTTTCTTTTTCTTTCCTTTTCTTTTTCTTTTTCTTTTCTTTTTCTTTTCTTTTCCTTTTCTTTTCTTTTCTTTTCTTTTCTTTTTCTTTTTATTTTCTTTTCTTTTCTTTTCTTTTCTTTTCTTTTTCTTTTTGTACTTTCGGGTTTCAAAGAGGGTGACCAAAGAGGAGTAACCAGCTCAAAGGGTTTATGAAAGATTGATAGTGTTTGGGTAGCGGGAAGGAAAGCCTTTATCATTTCAATTGCACAATAGCCATCACCACATGAGGCCTAGACATAGTACCTTTTTACTGCATCTGCATTGACTGTTGCTTCAGGATCATTTCCTTCGATGTCTCCCAGATACAGTGCTCCTCTTGGCAATATCTTCCGGATTATGTATGGACCTTTCCAATTAGGAGAGAATTTTCCTTTTGCTTCCTGGTGATGAGGAATAATACGTCTTAACACAAGTTGTCCCACTTCAAAATTCTTGGGACGCACTTTCTTGTTATAAGCGCGGGCTATTCTTTGTTGGTACAACTACCCCTGACAGACCGTGGCCATTTGTTTTTCATCAATTAATGACAACTGCTCTAGCCGAGTCTTGACCCATTCACTATCCTCAATTTCTGCTTCGACAATTATCCGAAGTGAAGGAATTTCTACCTCTGCAGGTATAACAGCCTCAGTTCCACAGACCAATAAGTATGGGGTTGCTCCGACCGATGTACGCACTATGGTGCGAAAGGAAGCTTTTCATGCCATTGCCTGGAGCTTTGAATCATCTTTCTCAAAATCTTCTTGATGTTTTTATTTGCTGCTTCGACGACACCATTGGCTTGAGGCTGATAAGGAGTAGAGTTTCTATGTGTTATCTTGAATTGTTCGCATACCTCTCCCATCAGACGACTGTTCAAGTTCGCAGCATTGTCGGTAATGATAGTTGCAGGAATGCCAAAGCGGCAAATGAGATTGGAATGCAGGAAGTCTGCCACAGCTTTCTTGGTAACTGACTTGAGTGTGATGGCCTCAACCCATTTCGTGAAATAATCAGTGCAACCAATATGAATCTATGTCTGTTCGAAGCTTTTGGCTCGATTGGCCCAATGACGTCCATACCCCAGGCAACAAATGGCCAAGGTGCTGATATCGGATGAAGCTCTGTTGGAGGTGCATGAATCAAATCACCGTGCACCTGGCATTGATGGCATTTCCGAACAAAGCTGAAGAAGTCCTTCTCCATGGTTATCCAGTAATACCCCGCTCGCAAGATTTTCTTTGTCAAAACATACCCATTCATATGAGGTCCGCACACCCCTGCGTGTACTTCATGCATAATTCTTCCGGCTTCCTTGGCATCAACACATCTTAGCAAATTGAGATTCGGGGTCCTTTTATACAAGACATCACCACTTAAGAAGAAGCCACTCGTATGTCGTCTAATGGTTCTCTTTTTATCTCTAGTGGATTGCTCGAGGTATTCTTGTATTTTTAGAAATCTCTTGATATCATGATACCATGGCTGGGTGCTGGGTTCCGCCTCAACCGCGTTACAATAACCATGCCTTTCTTTGATTTGAATTTCCAGAGGATCAATATGGGAATTGACTGGGTATGGCAGCATCGAAGCCAGAGTAGCGAGTGCATCGGCCAGTTCATTGCAACACCGAGGAATGTACCTGAATTCTATTGACTTGAACCGCTTGCTGAGATCTTCCACATGTTGCCGATAGGGAATGATCTTAACATCTCGGGTCTCCCACTCTCCCTAGGCTTGCCGGATAACCAGATCAGAATCCGCCATGATCAATAAATCTTCAACATCTTGGGTGCAGAAGAATCGGAGCCTGGCTGTAGCTGGGTAGTATTGAACAGTGGGTGAGATCAAGATTGCCCCAATTCGTACACCTCTAGCATTTATTTTCCAACACCGTCAGATATAAGAAAAGAGGTCTCCCTGGCTCCGGTGGGACCAAGACTGGAGGATTTGACAGGTATTCTTTGATCTTGTTGAAGGCCTCTTGACATTCAGATGTCCATTTCATTGCTGTATCTTTCTTCAATAATTTGAATATGGGCTCACATGTGGTAGTCAGTTGAGCAATGAACCGACCAATAAGCTCATCACGTCTTTCTTAGTTCTCGGAGGAGGTAGATCACGAATAGCCTTTATCTTTGTTGGATCTAACTCGATACCTCTACTGCTGACTATGAAACCCAGGAGTTTGCCTGATGGGACTCCGAAAGCGCATTTATCCGGATTCAGCTTCAAATCATACTTGCGCAGTCGTTCAAAGAATTTCCTCAAATCACAAACATGATCGTCCTGAGTTCTGGACTTGATGATCACATCGTCCACATATACTTCTATCTTCTGATGTATCATGTTATGAAAGATGGTAGTCATGGCTCTCATATAGGTTGCTCTGGAATTCTTCAGACCAAATGGCATAACCCGATAACAGTAGGTACCCCAGGGTGTAGTGAAGGCTGTTTTCTCCGCATCTTCGTCGTCCATCAACACCTGGTGATATCCTGCGTAACAATATACGAAGGACTGTATCTCATGTTTGGCGCAGTTACCAACAAGGATGTGGATGTTAGGCAAAGGGAAATTGTCTTTGGGACTTGCCTTATTCAAATATCGGTAGTGCACACACACCTGGGTCTTCCCATCTTTCTTTGGAACTAGAACTACGTTGGCCAGCCATGTGGTATATCGGACCACTTTGATTACCCCCGCTTTCAACTATTTCGTGATTTCTTCTTTGATTTTATCATTGCTGTGAGTTTTAAACTTTCTTTGCTTTTGCTGAACTGGAGGATAATTGGGGTAAATTGGCAATTTATGCACCACTAGATCAACGCTCAGTCCTGGCATGTCATCATATGACCAAGAAAACACATCTTTAAACTCAAACAGGAGTTGGATTATTGCATCTCGAGTTTTCTCATATGTGTGAATGCTTATTTTGGTTTCCCTGATTTCCTCAGCTGTTCCCAAGTTAACCGGTTTAGTGTCATTCAAATTTGGCGTAGGTTTATTCTCAAATTGTTCCAGTTCTCGATTTATTTCCCTAAAACCCTCTTCTTCATCATATTCCGGTTCTTGGTTTATTATTTCACAATTAGACAGCGTGTTTGGATATGGGCATGAAGTCCGCAAGCATGTCATGTTATTTAAAGTTGCATTATTATAACTGAAAAGAGAAATGAAAAATAACAAAAATCAGAAAGAATAGGGAGAAAATGAATGATGAAATATCAATTTCATTTCTTGTAATTGGAAAGATAACAGGGTTTACATTCGGGAATTTTAAAGACAAGAAACTAAAAGAAACATCCGAGTTACACCAAGAAATAACTCGGGATGCAAAAAAAGTGTCAGGGCTAGTCTACCGGGACTCCCGCCTGATCGTGAATGGCGTAGCCTTCTAGTTTTGGAGTTAGCATCTGGTCCCATATATAGCACCTCAGCGGTGCTAGTACCCTCCCCTGGCTGAACCATGTGGGTCTCATAGAGTATTTGTCTCATAGCTCCACCCATATCTTCGATTTCCTCAGCCGTGAACACCTTATCATCTTCATCTTCGCAATACTTAGGCTTGACAAAGGTATCATAGAGATGTGGCAATGGCTGCGGCAAGACCCATCCTTCCTTCTTTCTCTCATCTGCCCATTTTTCATCATCTGAGGTAGGGTGAAAACCTATCCCGAAGAACTTTTCTATTATGGGTAGTGTTACTGGCTCTGATATTCCTTTTAGAGCTTTTCCCAATCCTTTTCCTGGCTTGAAACCGTGTCTAATCATCTCTTTAGCCATCATAATTGAAGCATTCGACAGGAAAGGCTAGGGGCAAGGATTTCCCTCCTCGTACTGATCCGCCACCACAATTTCAAAGGATTGGTAAACAATATGTTCACTTCCTTCCCTCGCTTCCAAATATGGGATAGATGGGTCTTGATAAATGGAATGCTCGTCTTCTCCGTGGACCACAATTTCCTGATCTTTATACTCGAATTTCACCACTTGGTAGAGGGTAGAGTGTACAGCTCCCGCAATATGGATCCAGGGCCTTCCCAGAAGAAAATTGTAAGATGTATCCATGTCCAACACCTGGAAAGTCACCTCTAAATCCACCGGGCCTATAGTCAATTTCTCCGATGGTATCCTTTTTAATTCCATCAAAGGCTCTCATACAAACGTTATTGGGATGAATCCTTCCAGTCCCTATTTCCATTCTTTGTAGTGTGGAGAGTGGGCAAATGTCAACACCCGAGCCTCAATCCACCATGACTCACTTGACATAGTAACCTTCACACTTGACAGTCAGATGTTGTGAGCCGCTCCCTCTGGAGGCAAGTCATTTTTACTAAAGGAGATTTGATTGACGGCGAAGAACCTTTCTGCCATTCTTTCAAGCTGTTCGACTGAAGTTTCAACTGGCACATATGCCTCGTTCAAAGTTTTTATTAAGATATTCTGATGTTCGGAGGATTTCGTCACCAATGACAGCAACGACACTTGTTTAGGATATTTTCTCAATTGATCCACTATTTCATAATCAGGCATCTTCATTTTCTGGAAGAAAGCCTCTGCTTCCTCGGTACTCACAGGCTTCTTGAATGGAAAGTGCTTTCGTGTGGCATTGTTTACCTCCTGTACATTTGAATATTTCTCAACATAGGTCTTTCATAGAAGTTCTCCCGAGATTTCTTTACCTTTGTATGTAACCACTGTCTGCTGATAGTTCCATCGCACCGCAGAAGGGTCTGTCATTGGCTTCTGTTGTACGCGTCCAATAACCACTAGCTCATTCAGTCGAGGCAGTTTAATTGTCCCCTGTACCACATAAGCTCCTTTTGGTACATACATTTGTGTTCCTTTTTTCACTTCAAATTTCTTTGGAGTGCTCACAACCAGTGGCTTTTCTTGGCGGCCTCACGGAACATAGAGAATTCCATTTTTAGGAGGCACCGTCTCTGCTTTTGTCTCAGCCTTCTTCTCAGGTTCAGTCTTGATGATTTTATTCTTCTTTTCCCCTTTTACTTGCTTCGGGGCTACCTTGGGCTTCGTTTCTGCATCGGCGATAGCAATTATAGCTTTCAAGGCTGGATCAAACTCCCTATTTTCACAAATCATCCCGATCACCGACCTGTTATTGTGAGCGGGCAACGGATTGTTGGTCACATTTGGGACTTCCTCGTCCCTCAGCACTATCTTTCCCTGTTCTATCAAATCATCCACGACCTTTTTCAACTTCCAATAGTTTTCTCTACTATGCCCCTCAGCTCCTGAGTTATAAGCACATCGGACGCCCCGCTGATAAGATGGTGATTCCGAGTTTTCCCTGTTTTGGGGTATGGGTTACAACAGAATCATTTGAACAAGCTTCAGGAACAGACTAGAGTAGGGTTTACCGATTGGTGTAAAATTTAGTCTCATGGGTGGTTCCCGAGGACGGAAGTTATTCTGCGGAGGTCGAGGATTATAGTGGTTCTGGTGAGGAGGCTGATTTCTTTGGAATGGAGGTTGATTTCTGTTGGCCTGTGGCTGCGGTCGGGCAAAGGGTTGAGCATTCATGACCACATAAGGTGGGGGAGCATAAGCCATATCAGAATGAGGATAGTAGTGTTGAGGGGTTCTTTCGGAGAACACAGGTCTAGGAGCCCGGTATCTTCTTCCTCCTGATGCTGCCATAACCATTTCCTCTTTCTTTTTACCTTTGGTCATTCCTCCAGACCCGCCTTGGATGTCTTGGGAGGTTGCTCTGATGGCCGACTGACTCAAAATCCTGCCCGTTTTCAAACTGTTCTCTACCATTTCACCAATTTTGATGGCCTCTGCAAAACGCTTGCCCATGGCCGACATCATGTTCTGGAAGTAGTCTTCTTCCTGAGCCTGGAGGAAGACGGTGACCATTTCTACTTCATCCATGGGAGGTTTCACCCTCGATGCATGTTCACGCCATTTAATAGCATTTTCTCTGAAGCTTTCTGAGGGTTTCTTCTTCAAATTTGCCAAAGAATTCCGGTCTGGTGCGATGTCGATGTTATATTGAAACTGCCTTACAAAATCTCTGGCAAGATCGTCCCAAATGTGCTATCGTGAGACGTCTTGGTCCATGTACCATTCTGAGGCAATTCCTACTAAGATCTCTCCGAAGTAAGCCATCAACAACTCTTCTTTTACGCCGGCCCCACGCAGCTGATTACAGTACTTTTTCAAGTGAACGATGGGATCGCCATGCCCATCATACTTTTAAAACTTTGGCGTTTTAAACCCCGAGGGAAAGTGCACATGAGGCAACATGCACATATCTATATAAGAAACACTTTTTTCCCACTCAAGCCTTGCATATTCTTTAAACTCTGCTCAAGGCTCCTCATTCTTTTCGCCATCTCATCTTGTTCAGGAACTTTGGGAGTTTTATCTTGCCCTAGTGTAAGCTCAAGTGGTGGTGGCTGAGAGTATGTATATGTGGGATATTGAGGAGGATCCGCCTGAAAGACAGGGTTTTGGAAGGTGAAAACCGAAGGATCAAAAATAGGCCTTGGCAGTAAAGGTTGTGTTGTAGCAGAGCATGGTGGAGCAGTGAAAATGTTAGGGGCTGCTCCTGATGGGAACACCTGGGGCTGACCTCAGAAGGCGTTCCTATGAAATGAGCGGTCATAGTAGGCTGTCCCAACGGAGTATTTGGGTGGCTAATAGGGACGTTGGAAGTACCCCCGGATCTAGGAAATAGTTCAGGAAATCCAGGGATGGCACTTGGAGGTTCTTTTCCATTGGTCCAGGCGTCCCACATCTCCATGAGTCGGAGACGTAGTATCCGGTTCTCTTCGGTTGTAATAGACTCAGCTGCTGGGACCCCCGAGATGGGGCTATCTTCAGATATAGGAACTGCGGGCAAAGTCATTTCTGTAGACATTTCCACACTGCCTCTCGATCTGGTAAAGTATTGATGTGATGCCAGTGTACCACAACCAACCACCGTTTCTAAAAGTTAAGCTGGAATCAACAGCAACAACGGTTAGTTTGAAACAAGTAACAGATAGGTAACCGCACATTGGGGTGTGATTCACCTATACAGTTAAATGGGTATCTACATGTTTGCCACGGTTGCATGCGTCATCCCGACTTTTATTCCCGTTTCTTTCTTTTGATTTCTGCTTTCTTGCTTTTGCTTTCTGGTTTTCTTTGATTTTGATTTTCTTTCCTCTCCATTTTTCTTTTCTTTCTAGCCTTTCTCTTTTGTATTTCTTTTTTTTCACCCTTGTTTTCCTTTTATTTTCTTCCCCCGTATTTCTTTTTTCTTTTCTTTTTCTTAGGGTTACGGTCGAATCTTATGGAGATTTCCTACGTATCATGACCCCGCATGAATCAGACCAAGCGTAGTTCTTGCAAATAAATGCAAAAATAAGGAAATAATTTTTTTTTTTTTTGGGATTTTTCAAATTTTCAGTAATAAAACTCTGATTACAAAGATCCTAGACTATTTGTTTTTCTTAAAAAGGAAAATTAAAAAACATACTAAAAAAGAAAATACAGACTCGATAACTAGGAATACATCAAAGCTTCAAATCCTGGGGCCTGCGGGACATCATTTGGCATCGCCGCGGGCCTGCATGCAAGATCCCTTTGTAACTGCTCCAAATCATTCATAACCTGACGAACAAATATCATCACTATAGCAAAGAAAGTGGTACGAATCATTCGTTCACCGGCTTGACATTTCATGGCAATATAATTTGCAATGCCTCTGATTCTTTCCCTGATCCGGCCCTTTTCTTGGAGTAGTCGGCTTATCTGCTGGTTACGAGCCTCTAACACCTGGGATTCATGGAAGTGATGGTCTTGCAACAGTTATATTTCCTTATCCATCTCGGTGATTATCCCATAGCATTGTTCCCTCTCAGTCTGAAATTCTTTGTCTGTCGGGCTGCCTTATCTTCAAGGGTGTTCATTTTACTCTTCATATTACCAATGGTTCCCTCATAATTTATTTTCATTTGCTATACAAACTGGGCTCTTTCCTCTGTCTTCTTTGCCCACTGTGCCCGAAGTTTTGCCATGTTCCCTTCAGATTTCTCCAATTCTTCCTGGCATTCTATGACTTGCTTCTTTAGTCCTTTTATCAACCTCTCGTCGGACCGACTTCTTTCTTGATTTTTGGCAGCTATTTTCATTTGTTGAATTTGAGCCTTGAGAGCTTCATTCTCTTGGGCCAATTTCTTTTTATCACCTTCATCAGCTACGGCTTGCACACTCTTTTCGAATTGAAGATCTCTGACTTGCTACTCCAACTTCCCTATTCTGGCTCGGTATTCCTTTTCCTTGGCTAGCCAATCCCATTGCACCTGAGCCCCGTCAGTGAATTGTTGTACATGTGGCCTTTTGGCGGGTCTCTCAGGGATTTGAAATCTTTTGCCAAACCAGGTCAAGTATTTGGGGTCCACTTCGCCTCTGGCTCGATCCTGTACTATGGTCTTAGGCTCAAGGAACCGGCACTCATTCCATATTTGTCGAATTTTTCCTTTCGGAAATGCAACTTTTAGACCTAACTCAATAATTTGCCCGCTCAGGTCTTCGTCATTGTGAACAGTTTGGAATCTTCCTAATTGTCGTAGGACTCAGTAGGGAGCATAGGGTTGGATGCTTCGAATGCCCATCAAAAGAATATAAGGTACTTCCGCCGATGTGTACACGGCTTTAGTAGCGGGAAGCCATCCGAAAGCCCATTCAACTTTATCCGCAGTCAAAGATCTCAAGCATGACAACCAAGCCTCAGTGCCTTCGGGGAACTCAATACCTATTACCCTGGTCCCAAACTTCGCAATACAACTTAGCCCAATTAAACCATAGTTCATATACCCCGTGCGATGACAAAGTTTCTCCTGTATCCATAACTGCAGCAACGGATTGCAACCCTGAAAGAATTTTACACCCTCTCGGCATAAGGTCAAATCTCGATACATTTCCGCCACAACCAAGGGAACCACCGTGCTATTAGACTTCTTTATGGAAATATCCAACATTCCTACAAGGCCAATGTCTATGTGATTGTCTTTTCTTGGACAGACTACGACCCCCAGAAAAGCTATCATGAAAGTCAATCCCCGTTGGGCCTCCCATTTATCTTTGTTCCCTGTGTGTGTCAAACCGGTGTTGGGGTCCTCAAAACCTTTCGGGTTGCCATATCGGTGGTATAAGAAATGCAGTGTGCAACACCCTTCTGCTTGATGCTTATCTTGAATTTCCCGACTAATGCTCAACAAATCCAAGAATCTGTGGAGGGTTACCGGTCTCGGTGCCAATGGGTATCTACTCCTGACGTTCCCGTTGAGACCCGCATATCCCGCAATCTCCTCTAGTGTGGGTGTAAGCTCAAAGTTCGAGAACCGGAATACGTTACGAGTTGGGTCCCAGAATGGTATAAGTGGTTCAATAATATTCGTTCTTGGTTTGATGTTCAACAATCCAACGAGACCACCCAAAACCTTGACCACGATTTCTCTGATACCTTTTCCCAAATCATTCCACCACATGTGGAGCTTCAAAGGGGTCTCACTCAGGACTGAGAAGGATTTAATGTCAGTGGTATTCATCCTGCACATTTATTTAAAGGGGATTTAATGACTTATTTTGACCTAACAGAAAAAATGGCTATTTTTTGCAAAAATTTTCTTTATTTAGAAAAATAAGGACTTGGTCTTGCAAATACGGCCTTTCAGCACTTCTAGGAGGAAGATTTTAAGGTTGTGCCCGAAAACCATTTAAAAATAACTCAGGGTGGCTGTTCTTGCACAAACAGCCTTCCGGCGCCCTTTTAGGGACATTCAGCTTATTTTAACAAGAATGGCATCACCCGACTTATTTATGATGAAAAATTAAAATTTTGATATTTTTTGGGTATTTTTACAAAAGGGAGGTTGGACACGATGAGGGTTGCCTACGTATCTCACATCTGGTGAGAATCAAACCAGTGTAGTTCGGGCAGATTGGTCCAAACCAAATGTATATTTTTTGACCAACAATTTTCATTTTCAAATATTTTTTTCTTTTATTTTTTTAAAAATTCGGCAGCATTTCGGTACTATTTGGGCATTGGTTTTTCGAAACAAATGGTTACCCTCACTTAGTCCTAATACTGCTATTTTTCTAAATTTTCGCTCATTATATACAAGCCGGTCAACATGCAAAGCCGAGCAAATAAATGCGCAAGTAGCACGTAAGATGCATCAGGATGGTCTTTTCAATTCAGGTCACCTGTCTTAGACGGACCCAACCCCTGTGTTGAGTCCCCTAAGTCAAATGCACATGATGCAAACAAACGTTCCTACTAGGGATCCGGCAAGAGGTTTTGTTCTTGTAGGTTTAAACCCTAGGTTTATTGGTCTAGATCTGGCTTACCCGAGCGGATAACTCGAGCCGAGGGGGAGGCAGCGTACCGGGGATACAGAAGCTCCGCCGGCTTAGTAACTTATCCAAACCTCATTCTAAATGGGAAAAGACTCTAAACAGAAGAGAAGCTACATGAAGTGCACCCTTCTCCATGATGTAGAAGACTCAGAGAGAGGAAGGGATTCGTAACAGTTTATATATACAATTCAACAAATATTAAAGCGGTAAAATATTTAGCACGCATAGCATGGAACATGTAGCAAAATCAGATAAAGCCAAATATAACAATTATATTAAGCTCGAATTCTAGAACCCTGAATCGAAATTCTGGGTTCGTCTCCCCAGCAGAGTCGCCAAGCTGTCACACCTCCTTTTTTACACGCCTACCCCGGAGGGTAATGTATAAGGAAATTTTTCCAATTTAAGTGACATTATTCGAAATGAGATTATTTATTTATTTAGAGTCTCCACTTGGGATAGGTTTGGATTTTGGTGTCCCAAGTCACCGATTTAACTTGAATCCCAAATCGAGAAAAATTTTAGACTTCCCAATTAGAGCCTGCGAACCAGAAATTTTGAATAAGGAATTTTGTTGATCCGAGGGAAGGTGTTAGGCACCCCCCGGATCCCGTGATTCTAGCACGGTCGCTTAAACTATTATAATTGGCTAAAATCTGATTTTAATACATGTTATCCTATAATGCAATTTTTAGAATTATATACCGCTTTTAATTAATTATTTTTTAAGAAATTGAACGTCGTTTAAAATATATTTTTGGATCACGTCACATGAAATGCACCCGGATCCTTGACACATTTTATTCAACGTTTTGGGATTTGAACTTGGGTCGCATGAAATGCACACCCGAATTTAGGAAGGTAAGATTATTAAAGAATACGCCTAAAGCGACTCACGTGTTATTAGCTTTGCGGGAGGCCGTGAAAATTCGTTAAACGGCACGTCCCGAATTCTAAGTATTTTAATATACGTATTTGAAGAGGGCCACACAATTTATGCATTTTTGTTTGGCGCGACGCACCTCGTTTATTTTAAGGATATCCTAAAGCAGACTATTATTTTCTATTGAATTTGTCTCTAAAAGGGCCTAATTAATTAATTAACACTATTAGTAGACTATCAATTAAGGAGTTCGGGCCCCCAAACCCAAGTCCACACCTAAACAAGAGGAAAACCTCTTAATTAAAATGTGCCACCTAGTTTGAGAAGCCCAAGCTCGATATTATTTCAAACTATGGATTGAGATCTCTATTCTTTTAGGCCTCGAAACCAGTTCCAAAATGATAAAATTCCATAAGATTTGGTGAAGGTTTACCAGGTCTTGGTCCTGTTCGTGGGGCTCAGTTAAAAAATGAAATGGACTTAATGAGTCCGGATTGAGGCCCTGCAATCTCATATTGATTATACGATTGGGCCCAGGGTTGAAGGAACCAAGCCCAAGGTGTGCTGGTGTTCGAATTTCAGCTATAACGCTGATTATAACTACATGGGCTTTGCGTTTGAGCCCAATGTGACATGGGGGGGAGTCCAGCTATAATTCATTCAAATCCTATAGTCTAAGTTACCTAAGCAGACAAATTTGATTCAATTGGCATTTTTAGTTCAGATCTGTTCTAGCTATGCATCTATACTAACATCTTACCAAGGCATAAAGCATTAGGCATAAATGACAATCAACTCGACTTCAGATTCAATATGTAAGCCTCAGATTCAATGTATAGGCCTATGTCAGGCTTTAATCGCAATTCCAATTGGACACACGACTTAACACTTAAAAGGAAGAATTAATGAAGCCTGTTTGAGATAAACATCACCTATAATAAAATAGGAATCAAGGAAAATCTGATTAGACTAGTAAACTAATCAACTAGAATTTCAGAATCAATGTCTGGTATCAATGTCTGGTATCGAACCAACTAGCCCCCTATTTAATGCTACTGAATTAATACTACAGACTTATGTAATTTTGAAATCGTTCAAACAGTCCAATAGTCCATTGTTTATACAAACAAGTATTCATTCAAAACGAGCATCACAGTTAAATATTAAAGCTAATAATGATTCTAGGAAAAATCCATGTGAAAACTAAGCATTTCTTCATCATTTGAATCCACAAGTTGTTCATATACATTGAGTCAAACTTCCAGATCATTGGAGACAAGAAAGTGTACCTGGAAATTGAAATACAATAAGAAGAAGGAGAAATCAGCAGCAAATTGAGTAAATAGCAGTGTCAAACAACAGGTCACAGCAGCAGGGGAACAGTTTGGAATTTGTTATAAATCCAGAAGCAATATCAAACAACCCTGGACCAATTTTAACCAGTAAACCACCCAAAAACAGCTTGAATAAACCCAAAATAACTCGAAATCACCTAGGATAATTTCTGAACTTCAGCAATTAGAAATGTATCTCTATCTAAGCTAGAACTTTGAACTAACAACTTAAATTCAAAATTAATCTAAAGGAAATTTCAATGGAATAGTGTTTTTTGGAGTTTTTGGCTATTTTTATTTTTATTTTTGAAGGACTGAGATTTTAATCTAGGGGAAGAACTTTCCAGATGCTCAAACTTCGGTTTTTGGATTTTTTTGAATTTCAAATTTTCAGAGGTTCAAAGCTTGTGGAAACTTTTGGGGAGAATTTTCAGATGCCAAACTTGTGAAATAAGGCAGTGGGGACTGCCTTTTATAGGCAAAATTGAAAGGAAGTTTCAGATTTTTATTTACCCCCTTTTCCCCCTCTTTTATTTTCAGTTTTTATTAATTAGTCTCTAAGTTCTTGCCTTGTTGCCCAAGATACCACTCTTAAGTTCCTGAAACTGTAATTGACACCCCATCTAGAATATTCTACGGGTTTCTAATTCAGTTATTAAAAAATTCCTTCTATAAACTACCTATACTACCCTTATCATTTCCCTAAATTACCTAACCTAGCCAATTATGATTCAAGTCCCTTTCACTTTGGTCAGAATTTGACTATAGTCAATTAAACAAAGAAATGGGAATGATTAACTATAACTAAATCCAAACTGATTAGTACTTGGAAATGAATCCTAATTAACCAAGCTAAAATGTTATTAGACTAACAACATAATAAACTAACAAATAGGATCAAATAGAACTGAAACTTCACTACTTGTTTTTTCCAAAAATTAAAAGGCAAACGAAAATTATCACAAAACAGTTTGGTAATCAAATGACAAACAAAAATACTAATCCAACTAAACTAGTTAAACTAAGTACTAAACAGGAATCATACGGTCACAATTAAATCAAATAAAAAACATAATCAAAATCAATCAAAACCCTAGATCAACCCTACAAATAGAAGGAGTACTAAGATGAACAAAAGCAAAACAAAAAAAATCAGGAAAGCTGAAGCATAAAAGAAAAATCTACATATAGGAAAAGAACAAGAAATTTAAGAAAAAACTCACTGATTTTGAGCTTTAATTTCACTAATTTTGAAATCGTTCTTTCATTTATGTTATATGTTTATTTGGCCATCAGCAACAAATAACATCAACTGAAAAACAAATTGAACTTTCGAGAACCCAAAAAGGGGTGCAGATTCTTCGAGCCCTAGATCCGAAATTTGTGAAGTTCCGCCTGGATTCGAAAGATTCTGGTTTAGGATTTGGTAAGAGGGGGATTAGAAGACTATAGGGTGTAAGTTTGACGAGGTTTGGGTGAGTTAGGGTTTTGGTCGGAATCTTTGATTCAAGATTCGACGACTTTGATGGGGATTCGAGGGAAAGGGTTTGGGGATTTAGAAAGAGGAGGGTGAGGGGATGCTATGGTGTAATTTTTAGGGTTATTAGAGACACGCCGCTAGCGGAGGCGATATCCGGCCGGCGGCGGACGGCGGACGGCGGACGGCGGAGGGTGGCAGAGATGGGAAAGGGGTCTCTAGGGTTCTGGAGAGACGAAAGGTCGGGGGTAGGCTTCCGACATTAATATATCAAATTGACCCCAGTTCCTGACCGTAGGATCAAGAATCCTCGACGGCCAGGATTAATTTTTAACAAAACGGCATCGTTTTCTTAAAGCGGGATCCGGGCTGGGTTTCCTGAAATGGATTGGGCCAATTTTGAACGGGTTTGGGGAGGGGTTTTGGGCTAGAATTAAAAAATGGCCCAAACAATATAATAGCCTATTACTTGTTAAAATCCTTTTTTTTTAATTTCTTTATTTGTTTTCCTCTTTTCTTCCTTTTTCTTATTCAATTTTTTTTAGATTTTATTAAGTATAGAATTAAAAATAGACAAGACCTGATTTAACTAATTAATTCTCAAAAATTAAACAAATCCTAGTTTAAAAAGAAAACTTAAGAAAAAATCAAAAACTAAAAGTAAAACAATGCAAAAGGGCTATTCTATTATTTTCTCTTATTTTTTGTAATGTTAATTTACTAATAAAAATTTTAAAATGAGGTTCTAAATGCGAGTATGCTGTTTTTGTATTTTCATGAGTTATATCAATTAAAAATGCTCAAAAATGCATACAATCACAAAATCATGCAATTAATTCCCTAAAAATTCAAATAATAAAAGAAAAAATCCTAATTTTAATGAATTCTATAGGAGTAGTTTAAGCGAGGCAAAAATCACGTGCGCACAAAACTCAATTGAGTAGTAGAGGAAACAACTTCAGGAACTCAAATGGGTCCAAAGAGACTAGGGTTTTGAAATCAAACACGTTCAGAGATAAGAAACAAACAAATCACATAACAAGTAGCCTCAAAAACTCGAATGAACCCCAAATTCTAGGGTTTTTACCATTAATCGAGTCTAGAGATGAAAACAAGTAAGTCAGGCAAAATTATTAACGGAATAAGTTCAGAAATCTCAACGGAACTGAGATCTTTAACACGTACTTCCCAGTAGAAGAAACTCATGAAAAACATAATAAAAGAACAATCATGCAAAATACAGTAGAAGAACTCATAAGGACAAGGTAGAAGAAACACAGCAGAAGAAACATATAAGAATCACAGTAGAGCATGTTAAAAATCAAAGAAACCCTAAATCAGAGAAGGTGAAAGTTTTAAAAGCAAAGTTTTGAAAGAACCTTTTGAGAAAACGTTTGAGACCTTAAGATAAACATAGATCTAGGATAGATCTAGAGAAATCAGAAGAACCTCGAAAGGTTAGGGTTTCAGAAGAAACCTAGAAGTAAGAAAGGCCTGGAAAACTCGTGGATCTAAGCCGGAGAAGTTAGACTCGGGCTCGAACGACCATGACACGCCGGAGCGAGGCCGGAGTCAAGCCAAAGAACTCGAATCAAACAGGGCCTGGGCCAAGCCTCATCAAGGTCTGGTCTGGAAATCAAGATAGTAGAGCACGTAGGAGTCTTAGGAGGCTGGTACAGACCTTTAATGGCTTTGGAGGCCATGGATTCAGGAGACTTTAGGTGGTAATCGGAGGGAGGAGGCTAGGGTTAGGCCTAGGTCTCAGAGAGAATTAGAGAGGAAGGGGATTCTAGGGCGGCTGGTAGGTGAAAAATGATTAGGATTTTGGGGGGTAAGGGTAAATGAAAAAGGAAAGATTAAAACATGGTCGTTGATCATTTTGATCAACGACCTGGATTAAATGGGGATCTGGGCAGGTTATGAAAACGGGTTGTGGGTTTGGGTTGGAATTCGAAATTGGATCGTTTGATTAGGGGTGTAATTGGGGGTTAAATTGAGGCTACAATTGCAATTGAAATGGCTATGTATTAAATAACCGATTTCTCCCCTTTAATTTATATAAAAATAGTTAAAATAATTTTAAAAATAAATTAAAATTACTTAAATAATTAATAATATATAAACATTAATCTAAAAATACTGGGAATAATTTTATAATTGTAAAATAGCATTAATCGTAATATAGGCTATAATTACAATTTTATGCAATTTTAGTTTAAGAATATCAAATAAATTTATAAAAATATTCAAAAATCACCTTTATTATATTTTGGTGTAAATATGAGGATGAAAATAAATTATACAAAAAAAATGGTAATTTTAAGAATAATTATGGAATTTTGTACTGCTAAAATAGATAATAAATCGAGTTTACGAATCTAAAAAAATTAGGAAAAAATACCAAAACTCTTGGGCATGCTTATGTATGCATACACATACTAGTTTGAGAATATTTTGAGTATATAAAATATATAGGGAAAAATTGGGTATCAACATATCTAACTATACATGATTGCCTACAGACCTCTAATAGAGTTTACAACTGTATAAAGGATAGGAATGCGTCCCGTCATACCTATATATGTATACAAAATATTGTTCCAAAACCCAAAAGCAGCTCCGGATCAAATGGAGCACATCAATTCTCGCTGAGCAAGGATCGTGAGAAGGGGGACTGTCAGCATGTCTACCTGCACCTACGGGTATGAAACGAAGGCCCCAGGAAATAGGAGTTTCAGTACGAATAATGTACCAAGTATGTAAGGCATGAAAATAAGTACATAAAAGACATAAAAGAAACATGGAGTAAAGAATTCCACCTGTAAGTCTAAATGGCTTTGTGAATCCTGAAATATTTATAATGTCATGCGTGTGCGTATAAATGTCATATCATGCATAGGTATATGCGTACATAACATCATCAAGCCTCTAAAGGCATCGCATCATATTAGTTCGGCCTCTGTGGGCGAAATCATGAATGTATACCAACTGATCAGGTGGTGGTGCGTATATGATGCCATAACCTTTCTCCATACCCCATATATATAATATATGCGTATATAATGCCATCTGGTCATGTATACATGAATGCAATGCAAAAGAAGTAAGTTAATAAGATCTCTCGAAATGTCATAAAATCAATATGTTGTTAGATAACTTTATCAACTTACGTATTTTCTGAGACCCATGAATAGATGATATAATAATAAGAAACAGAGGGAATCAAGAACATATGCACCCCTAGTGCTTCTATGAATAGAGTCATTTATGAAAGTTGTGTGTTTGCTCGTTCGTTTCTATCGTATGGATCGTGCCAAAAGAAAATAAGGGATAGCCTTAATGTCATGCCCCAAACCTGGGGGGCGATACCGGCACCCAGTGCCTCACCTATCCTTACATACCAACTTGCGACTAAGGAACTCTGAACATAAAATGTCATACTTTGGCCATGGGCCACATTGGAAGACAATTTGCGAAGCAAAATAAAACTGAAGGGAAACTAATGCTGACTAAACATCAATATAAAGCTTTACCGACAAGGTCGTCATAACTACTACAGCTGGAAAATGCACAATACTCATATATTATATATATGGGGTATGGAGAAAGGAAAAGCCACAGTAGGCTCGGTATATAACTTACTATGTGATCAGAGGTTTCCCAATAGGGGTCTGCTCATCGATTATAGCTCGATGGTGGTGAAAATACTGGAATAATATATATATATATATATATATATATATATATATATATATATATATATATATATATATATATATATATATATATATATATATATATATATATACACACACACACCCTTTGCTCTCTTGACTGGAAGTAGACAATACTCAATTGAACATAAAGTCCTAATAAGGGAGAATACTATAACTTATGAGAATAGAATAATGTATATAAATTTGGGAATATGAATTTCTCTTTATGCCTCGATATCAAACACATGTAGTTACGAGATCATGCCAAAATGAAGGAAGGACTTAGCCTTAACATACCTGAGCCGATTCTCTTGACAATCTCTCTAATATATGCCAAATGCGACAAAACACATAACAACGGATCGAAGTAGGGAAAAATCCATATCATATTCTTGAAAAAGATTACACCGTACTTCCTTAAAATCGCAAAATCTTAGGTTGCTAAGTATTAAGTAGTCTTGTATGAGATTTGATTCTAGCAAATCAGGTATGAAATCTTTCTGAAATGCATCTTCTAATCTTAAGGGGATAAGCAAACCTTAGGTTCCATGTGTTGAGAGAAATGAAAATTATTATGCAAACTTTTATCGGAAAGCTAAAGAGAATGTGAATCACTTTGTAAGCTTTAACAATGTGACACCTTTTTACATAGTATATGAGTCACTTATTGGATTTATTATCCACTTCATGGGCTGCCACGTTGGTGTCTTTAACCTCATCCAAATAATTTACCTTTCCTTAATTAACTCATTAATTCCCCCACTAATCTAATAATTAATCAATTACCCACATAATTAAGAATTATCTCAAATTACTTAAAATATTACTTACTTTTAGCACACTTTATACACCTTACTATCATGGTCATATGGTATCTTGTATGGTACTAGTCCATAAATATCGGGTATTGTAGCTCAGACCGTATTTCATCCCAAAATGTCAAACATCGACGAAACTCATTTTTTTCAATTTGTTTACCCTCTCACCTTCAAGAAATTACTTATCCCTTGTTTGAAATAGCATAATACTTGTAATTCCAAAATAATCTCATTTCCGAGCTTACGTCGATTAACATACGACGAAACTTTAACGTACAAAAATGCGGGACGTAACATCTCATTTCCGAGCTTTCATCAATTTGTTTATGGCGTACTTTCACGTATGAAAATATGGGGTATAACACTTAACATGCCTTTGTTGCTAGGCTATCGATAGATCACGAGTTCCTGTATGCTCTACGAATGATAATCTACATTGTATAAATGGTGTGGATCATAATCGATTCAATAAACCAAGAATTGGATTCACTACGACATTTTATCGACACTTGGGGTCGTTTGGTAAGAGGTATTAGAAAAAATAATGCAAGATTAGCTCAATGCATTACTAATACACTGTTTGGTATCTTTTTTCAACTTGTGTATAACTAATACTTGTATTAGTTATACAATATACTTGGCATTATCCTATGCATAAGTAATGCATAAAAAACCATGACATTAGTAATACCAAGGCTTTAATGCATGTATTAGCATGGTTAAAGACAAAATTGTCCTTAAAGTCCCTTAAAGCTAGAGAATATGGAGGGCATTTTTGTAAGCTACTACTTTTAAAAAAAATTATGCAATGCATTATAATTTTAATACACCACACCAAACAATAGATAAGAAATAATATTTGCATAATTAATGCTTGCATTACTAATGCATGCATTACTAATACACTGTTTGGTATCTTTTTTCTACTTGTGTATAACTAATACTTGTATTAGTTATACAATATACTTGGCATTATCCTATGCATAAGTAATGCATAAAAACCATGACATTAGTAATACCAAGGCTTTAATGCATGTATTAGCATGGTTAAAGACAAAATTGTCCTGAAAGTCCCTTAAAGCTAGAGAATATGGAGGGCATTTTTGTAAGCTACTACTGTTAAAAAAAATTATGCAATGCATTATAATTTTAATACACCACACCAAACAATAGATAAGAAATAATATTTGCATAATTAATGCTTGCATTACTAATGCATGCATTACTAATACATGCATTACTAATACACCGTATTCCGCATTATTCTTATATACCTACCAAACGACCCCTTAGGGTACATAAGCTTCATATCATCCTACAATGGCAATTCAACACTACTAGCTCCTCCTCTAGTCACAGCACAACCACTATCACAAGCAACTATACTTCACAATTTTTAGTCATAGGATACCTTAAGTAACCACTCAAAACCGTTCAACAACTACAACACTTCATCAATAACCAAACTATGATCCAAATGACCTCAAATACATGGAGAAGATTGTGATATTACCTTGAACAGCAAGGATAACAACACATATACATATTTATAACTATATTACCATCCCTTCAACACAACCAAATCCTCCTCAAATACACTACAAGAGCCTTTATTTCTACATCAATAAGAATTTAAAGTGAATTTCTCCAAGTTGAAGATAAACTTATCTAGAAGGATTGTTGAATTCTTACCTTAATTATTTGAAGAAAAGGGATAAGGTGAACTGGAGATAAGCCTTCCCAACACCTTTATACACAAAACTTCCAAACTAAGAGAAAAATTGCAATATAATTGTCTTAGAGAGAGCTGTCCGTAAAGTGAAATTGTAAAGGGCTTCTAGTTGTTTGAGATGGGGTTTATATGAATTGGATAATATGCAGTAACTCCTAAATGACCTCCTTCAATTTAAAGACTGGATATATACCATTTTGTAATGACTAAGGGCCTTGGACGGTGGAAGATGCAACATTTGTCTTTACCTGGCAATAGATATTTTACAAAGAATACATATATACACATAAGCACCTCACATTTCTCTACTAATTATAGGACCTATATTATGCTAATTATGTGTATTATGCATATTTACATGTTAGAATATGTTATTTTAACATCATAATCAATCCTCATTTTACTACGGGGTATAACATCGACGTAATATTGCGGGTTGTAACATCATCTCCCCCTTGGAACATTCGTTCTCGAATATTGATGTTGCGCTTATCAGTTTCACAACATACTTCCCTTACGAATAATTTAATACTATCCTTGTTATTTAGGCAACTACTCGTTGAAAAACTCCAAAGGCCAGGACATGCCCCCCTTCTTTAGGCCTCTCGAATGTTAAGCTTCCAAAGATTAATAGAATAGAGTCTCCTGTGTAACTGAACTACTTACTACCAACCTGCCATGCATCAAACCAACTAATATAAAGCAACACAAGGCCACAATCATCAATAACAACAATGGCCTGACATGGACAATGACATTAACTAGCATAAGAATCTAGTAACATATACGCACCAAAAGGATGTGATGTATTAGTCCTATCCTCTTATAGAAGCGAAAAAAAGTGGGGATACCTAGACTTCATGTCTTCTTTAGCTTCTCAAGTCATCTCCTCCACATTTTTGTTCACCCAAAATACTTTAACCGAAGCTACATTTTTACTCCTCAATCTCCGAACCTATCTATCTAGTATAGCAATGGGAGCTTCCTCATATGATAGCTGCTCTGTGACCTGAACATCATCAACTGACATAACTCTAGAAGGATCTCCGATACACTTACAGAGCATAGACACATGAAATACTGGATGTACAGACTCTAAGTCAGAAGGCAAGTCTAACTCATATGCACCTGGCCTATCTTGCGTATGATCTTATATGGTCCAACGTACCGAGGGCTAAGTTTTCCTTTCTTACCAAACCTCGTAATGCCTATCGGTGATACCTTTAATAATACCCAGCCATCAACCTGAAACTCCAAGTCTCATTACCAATTATCCGCATAAGACTTCTGACGACTCTGAGCTGCTAATAGCCTTTCCTATATAAGATTAATCTTCTCGATTGCCTGTTGTACCAACTCTGGTACTATTAACTTAGTTTTCCTAACATAGAACCATCGGATAGGCGACCTACATTTCCTTCTGTAAAGGGCTTCGTACGGAGTTGAGGATTCGCATGGAAATGACGTATTATGAGCAAAATGGCTCTTGAGATTCAGATTGTATTCACCTCAGTTGTGCTAGAGTTTTGTAGCTTATAGCGCTATATGTCCCCTCAGGGATGGTATTATTCACTTAGCGTGCTTGTGACCAAATTCGATATCTTGTTGTAATAAGCAATTTAGCTCGATGTATAGCGCCTTATGTGAGTTCTACGTGTGGATCGGTTGGCACGCCGCCATGGGTATGTTATGTGGATTGGGTGGCATGCCGCTATGGTTATGTTGTTTGGATCGGGTTGCACGCCGCAACAGCGTGATATTCAGTACAGTTCTCCATATCTGTTTATTGTGTTCTGTTTCCTATCTTCTGAAGGAAGCTCATATTAGTTGTGCGCCCGCGTCACATGTATGATTCGCGAGTGGGGTAATTAAAATTCCTTCCAGAGTTCATTTTCCTTTTTGTATCACATTCTAATTGGTAGCCTATTGCCACATTGTGGCATCATATGAGACTTTTGGTCATGTCGGGATGGCTTATTGCCTGAGCAGTTCATACTGGGTGAGACGAGGTTGTTGGACTTAGGATCAGTGCAATCTGATTATGTGAAATATACTAAGGAGCATAGATCATTATTTGGTTCAGAATGTGGTAATGTTTCTTGTCAAAAGTATAGGCTCTACGATTGGTTGGCTCGGTAGTTGATTATGAATTTCTGCACATCTCTTCCATCGTGACGGTATTGTAAAGGTTAGAGTGAGACCTGTGTAAGTCATGGGGTGCAATGGGAGCATCGGATTAGTAGAATTTTTTACTAAGTTGATCAGAAAATGTATTGTGGTCCGGTGAGTATAGTGATGCAAGGTGTGAATTCAGCAGAGTTATACAGTCATGTTTGGGTACAGCGTGTAGTGATTAATATGGTGATCTTATGGTGGAACAGGTCAGGCATAGAATCCCGGATGTTGGAATTGGGCTCTAGGGCTTATTTGCTCGAACAAAAGGGAATATCTTCAGAATTGATCAAGCTGATGTGCTCAACTGAGTTGTGGTGGCGCGGAAAGTGCATGAGAAGTTAAACAGCAATTTCAGACTACTTCAGTGTAGTTTTCAACACGTTCGAGGACGAACATATGTTTAAGTGGGAGAGAATGTAACGACCCGACCGGTTGTTTTGAGTTCTAGCACTTCGTTCAGCGGTCTAAGTCCATGAACAGCTTCATTTCAGGTATTATGACATGTACGCGTGGTCGGAATTGAATTTCGGAAAGTCTAGAGTTGATTTGGAAAGAGAATTCTTATTTCGGAAGCTTAAAGTTGAAAGAATGAACTAGGATTAGAATTTTGAGTAAATGACCTCGTAATCGGGATTTGAAGGCTTCATAAGGTTCGTATGGTGATTTCAGACTAGGGAGTATGCCCGGATTAGGTTTTGGATAACCCGGGAGCGTTTTGGCGCCTATTGTGGAAGTTAGCATTTTAGAAGAAATTTCTTAAGTTTGGCTTGAAGTGCATTTTAGTGTTATCGATGTCCGTTTGGGATTCCGAGTCTGGGAATAGCTCCGTATGGTGATTCGAGGGTTGGGAGCGCGATCGAAAGTGAATTTGGAGGTCCGTAGGTCATTTTGGAGCCATTTGGCTAAAGATAGAAATTTGAAGGTTTTTGAGAAGTTTGACCGGAGGTGGACTTTTTTATATCGGGGTCGGAATCCGATTCCGAAGGTGGGAGTAGGTCTGTAATGTCAAATATGACTTGTGTGCAAAATTTGAGGTCAATCGGACATGATTTGATAGGTTTAAACATCAGAAATAGAAGTTGGAAATCTTAAAGTTCATTAAGCTTGGATTGGATGTCGATTCGTAGTTTTGACGTTGTTTGATGTGATTTGAGGCCTCGAGTAAGTCCGTTATGTGTTTTGGGACTGGTTTGTGTGATTGGTTGGGGTCTCGGGGGCCTCGGGTGGATTTCGGGTGGTTAACGGATCGAAAATGGATTTTTGGGAAGGCTGAGTTTTTGCTGGTTGTTGTCATAACCGCATCTGCGGTTTTTGGACCGCAGATGCGGCACATCGACCGCAGAAGCAGTTTTGGGCTAGAAGAGAAGGGACCGCAGATGCGGTTATATTTCCACAGATACAGGACCGCACCTGCGGTGGTGGAGTTGCAAAAGTGAAAAAGGGACATCATGGTGAGGACCGCAGATGCGGTGTTGGAACCGCAGAAGCGATCTGGAGGCCGCAGGTGCGGAAATCGCTGGGGCAGTGAGTCCTTTTAAAAATCGGGAGATGGTCATTTCTCTTCCATTTTTCATGGCTTGGGCGATTTTTGGGGAGCTTCAAGAGGGATTTTTTCGTCATCAACATCAAGGTAAGTCACTCCCACCTATTTTGAGTTAAATACATCAACCAAGTATGGATTTGAACATTTAAATTAGCATAAATTTAAGGTTTTGGTGAAAACCTAGGAAATTAGTAATCTTGGAATTTAGCCACGATTTTGGGGATGAAATTAAGAGAAAATTATATATTTGAGTTCCTAAGGTCATGGCTAATCTTTATCTTCAAAAAATTTCGGATTCCGGGCACGTGGGCCCGAGGGCGTTTTGGTCAACTTTCCGATCGGAGTTAGGAATTGCTATAAATTAGATTGTAATAAATATTTGAGCATATATTAATGGATTTGCATAATCGTTGGCTAGTTTTGGAGCGTGGTACATCAAGTAGAGTCTTCAGAAGGGCGTGGGATACCAGATATGGATCTTCGGAGCAAGGTGAGTCTCCTTTCTAACCTTGTAAGAGGGAATTATCGTCATAGGTGAAATAATTGATTATGTGCTCCTATTTGCGAGGGCTACGTACGCACGAGGTGACGAGAGTCCGTGCGTAGCTACTATTATGCTATTATCCGGGTAGTTAAGACTCAAAAGCATGTTATACTTGGATTATTTATGAATCCATTGATAGCTTGAATTGCTTAAATCACATTGAATTAGTAAGTGAATTTCTAAAAGGATTAAACTTCATTTATTAAAATTCGTTAAAGGAGAATTGGTTTTGTTTGGATAAATATTCCTCGATAAGTTATTAATTGACTGATTGAGCATGTATCCTTATGTGTACCTAAGTCGCATGCATGATTCGCGAGCAGGGTATGTGGTTATTTATGGAACGGGCCGAACGCCTCGGCAAATTAAATAGATACATCTATGGTTCGGGCCGTTCGACCCTCGGTAGTGCACAATTTACATTTCTGTTGGAGCGGGTCGTCGACTTCGGCATGATTTGCGCATGATATGTATTGTTTCATGAGAACTTTAAATATGGATATTGCCTTTCATGGCTTGATATAAATTGCTAAAATAATGAAAAGTAAACCTTGAAAATCCTTTATTATTTGTTGAAGGTGTTTACCTGTTTTCTCGCTTTGTGAGTTAGAACTGCTATACAAATCCATGATTTCCTCATACTTTTAGTATATTATTATTGGACCTCTAGCAAGTATTGAAGTCGACCATCTCGTCTCTACTTCTTCGAGATTAGGCGGGATAATCATTGAGTACACGTTGTTTACATACTCATACTACACTTCTGTGCATTTTTGTTGCACAGATATATGTAACTCTAGTGGCCTACTAGGCGTAGCAGCGCGGATGATTCTGGGACTAGGTGAGTTGCATTATTCGAGGCGACCCGCAGCTAGTATAGTCCCTTTTAGTATATTGTATTTATTTCTTGTCCAATGTATTTCGGACGGATGTTGTATTTTATTTTCCTTATCTATAGATGCTCATGCATTTGTGACACCGGGTTCTGGAAGGATTTTTGGATTATTCAGTATTAAGTCTTTTATCGACTTTATGTTCATTTTTGTAAAATTTTTATTATCTAATATTTAACGTATAAAAAAAATGATTTCCGCAAATACTAAAACTAGAATTTAATTATGCATTCTTGGTTGGCTTGCCTGACAACGGTGTCCGACGCCACCACGACCCTTCGTGGATTTTGGATCGTGACATACTTGGAATCCCATTCTCCTTTGGTCATTCCTACATAGGCATAAAGATCAGGAAAGCAAGAAAGATACAAATTTCTATCATGATAGCAATTTTGACTAAAGATATTGAACTGGTACTTGTGCATTTGTATTACTTTCTTTTTCTTATGAAAACCTTTTACTACATTGTATAAAGAAATTATTTTTGAAGCTTTTAGGGAAAATGACTTTTTGTTGTTATAAGGCAAATTTGTGGTTATCGGCATCAAGTGTCGTCCTCTTAGGTACCCAAAGATAGATTACTATGTTATGTTGGCAGCGGTTGAAGTCCACCATTAAAACAGAAGTGAATTTTTTATCTTCTTATATATGTGCTTCTAGATATCTAAACTCTGTTTTATGTCATGCCGACTTTTACGTATGGTAAGAATTGGTGTAAGAGGACTGATGCATATTCTTACTACTGTATCTCATACCTAATTTTGAATTAATCTGTCTAATCCCTTTCTCCTGAAATAGTATTTGTAAAATACTTTTATTTTCATTTTCAGTTGTTCATTGTGGAGCAATGTGTCACCGGGTTGCAAGAAAAAATATGTTTTCTAAGTAATTGACTGCATTGGAGAAGAGAAGGATGTGTTTCTTTTAAAAGAGCTCATCAAAATCTATGTTGCGTTGACTCTCCAAAATGTAGCCACACCCGTATCGGATCCTTCAAAGATGCACTACTTTTGGAGGATACGACACGTATCCGGCCACATTTACGGAGAGTCCGAGCAACATAGATCAAAACTCATAATTCTCAAAATAAATTATTTATATTAGATACAAGTACTCACTGGAATATTGAATTCAAAGATCAGTGGTGATACTTTATACTTTATCTGTATGAGTAGTTCTAATTAATTGAGTTATGTTGGTGTGAGATAGTAAGAAATGTTGGCCATCAGGACCCTTACTAACTTATTATGTGATGCAATTTGTAATTTCTTCTATCTAATTTTTATTTCAATATCAGCTTGGATGTAATTATGGTATCGTAACTAAAAAAATTATTTTTTCTTAACAAAAATGTCTTGGTCTCTTAGTGGAATTTTGGATTGATATCCATTGTGAAAGCTAAATGCATTATCGCGATAGGCTAACAGAATCCGATTCATTGCATGCATCACTGAGTGTTTCTAATTACTATATAATATTTGAAATTTTAGGAATGAGCATATCTGCACAATCATCTCAATATTAGAGTAAACGACGGACTTTGTGCATTAATAGGCTGTATGTTTCGGCATGATATATATGTAAATAGTTTCCCTTTTTCAATAACCACTTTTAACTAACCATTCAGCTCTTTTGTATTCCATATAATACATGTAAGCATTCTCTTCATATTCTGCGTTTGCACTACTTTTATTGAACAAGATTATATTTTTTGCATTAAAGTCACAACGAAGCACTTAGTTCTTCCGGAGCTCCAGGGAGCTAGACATATCTATGGTACTTCTAAAGGTATTGAAATTAGCTGCTTTGTTATCTGTGGTTTGTCAAAAGAGTAGTATAATATAGGTCATTAACAAAAGAGGAGGCTTTTGTCTCTTAGAGAACTATTAGAATAAGTACGCCAGGCTTCAATTTCCCAAGCTAATAGACATGTACTGATTATATTCGTAATTGATTAAGGAATGCTTCAAAAAATATAGTTGTAAAAAAATCTGTTTTAACTTCTCAANTTTTGAAAAAACCCCCCCCCCCCCCCCCTCCATGGTGGAGCAAGCACTAGCTTGTTGTGGAGCAAGCACTTGCTTGTTGTGGAGCAAGCACTTGCTTGTTGTGGAGCAAGCACTTGGAGCGGCTGCTATTGCAACTGGTGGTACAATACATGGATTGGAAAATATCTGTTACCAACACGGATTATATTACATTAATATTCACTATTAACAAATAAATTTGGTCCAAAAAATTAATCAATCAATCGATCATTTGGCCAAATCCAAATCCAAATCCGAAGAAGAAGCAGAAGCCGAGCGAGCGACGACGACGACGGCGAGAGGCTTGCCTTCTTCCTAACTCTTTAAGAGCTACATGAAGTGCATTTGTATATAAACCCACCAATATCCTTTTCCTCTACCAATGAGGGACAATGTCTCATTAAAAAGAGAGGGAAACTTAAAATTTTACTCAAAATTTTTATTTCCCTCCATTTTCCATTCACCCTCTTTTTAATACCTTTCAATATTAAAAAGAAACTCAACAATCCCCAACATGAATGGGGAATGGCTATATCACGGAAGTATGCATGATAAACTTGTGTGATTCGCAAGCAAGGATTAATTGCATCTGGATAAGTAGGTTTCCATTTGAACTTTCCGTAGTAAACTTATGTCGGATATACTCGGTTGATCGGTAGATTTGATATCTTTGAACCGTCGNAAAAGTAAACCTTGAAAATCCTTTATTATTTGTTGAAGGTGTTTACCTGTTTTCTCGCTTTGTGAGTTAGAACTGCTATACAAATCCATGATTTCCTCATACTTTTAGTATATTATTATTGGACCTCTAGCAAGTATTGAAGTCGACCATCTCGTCTCTACTTCTTCGAGATTAGGCGGGATAATCATTGAGTACACGTTGTTTACATACTCATACTACACTTCTGTGCATTTTTGTTGCACAGATATATGTAACTCTAGTGGCCTACTAGGCGTAGCAGCGCGGATGATTCTGGGACTAGGTGAGTTGCATTATTCGAGGCGACCCGCAGCTAGTATAGTCCCTTTTAGTATATTGTATTTATTTCTTGTCCAATGTATTTCGGACGGATGTTGTATTTTATTTTCCTTATCTATAGATGCTCATGCATTTGTGACACCGGGTTCTGGAAGGATTTTTGGATTATTCAGTATTAAGTCTTTTATCGACTTTATGTTCATTTTTGTAAAATTTTTATTATCTAATATTTAACGTATAAAAAAAATGATTTCCGCAAATACTAAAACTAGAATTTAATTATGCATTCTTGGTTGGCTTGCCTGACAACGGTGTCCGACGCCACCACGACCCTTCGTGGATTTTGGATCGTGACATACTTGGAATCCCATTCTCCTTTGGTCATTCCTACATAGGCATAAAGATCAGGAAAGCAAGAAAGATACAAATTTCTATCATGATAGCAATTTTGACTAAAGATATTGAACTGGTACTTGTGCATTTGTATTACTTTCTTTTTCTTATGAAAACCTTTTACTACATTGTATAAAGAAATTATTTTTGAAGCTTTTAGGGAAAATGACTTTTTGTTGTTATAAGGCAAATTTGTGGTTATCGGCATCAAGTGTCGTCCTCTTAGGTACCCAAAGATAGATTACTATGTTATGTTGGCAGCGGTTGAAGTCCACCATTAAAACAGAAGTGAATTTTTTATCTTCTTATATATGTGCTTCTAGATATCTAAACTCTGTTTTATGTCATGCCGACTTTTACGTATGGTAAGAATTGGTGTAAGAGGACTGATGCATATTCTTACTACTGTATCTCATACCTAATTTTGAATTAATCTGTCTAATCCCTTTCTCCTGAAATAGTATTTGTAAAATACTTTTATTTTCATTTTCAGTTGTTCATTGTGGAGCAATGTGTCACCGGGTTGCAAGAAAAAATATGTTTTCTAAGTAATTGACTGCATTGGAGAAGAGAAGGATGTGTTTCTTTTAAAAGAGCTCATCAAAATCTATGTTGCGTTGACTCTCCAAAATGTAGCCACACCCGTATCGGATCCTTCAAAGATGCACTACTTTTGGAGGATACGACACGTATCCGGCCACATTTACGGAGAGTCCGAGCAACATAGATCAAAACTCATAATTCTCAAAATAAATTATTTATATTAGATACAAGTACTCACTGGAATATTGAATTCAAAGATCAGTGGTGATACTTTATACTTTATCTGTATGAGTAGTTCTAATTAATTGAGTTATGTTGGTGTGAGATAGTAAGAAATGTTGGCCATCAGGACCCTTACTAACTTATTATGTGATGCAATTTGTAATTTCTTCTATCTAATTTTTATTTCAATATCAGCTTGGATGTAATTATGGTATCGTAACTAAAAAAATTATTTTTTCTTAACAAAAATGTCTTGGTCTCTTAGTGGAATTTTGGATTGATATCCATTGTGAAAGCTAAATGCATTATCGCGATAGGCTAACAGAATCCGATTCATTGCATGCATCACTGAGTGTTTCTAATTACTATATAATATTTGAAATTTTAGGAATGAGCATATCTGCACAATCATCTCAATATTAGAGTAAACGACGGACTTTGTGCATTAATAGGCTGTATGTTTCGGCATGATATATATGTAAATAGTTTCCCTTTTTCAATAACCACTTTTAACTAACCATTCAGCTCTTTTGTATTCCATATAATACATGTAAGCATTCTCTTCATATTCTGCGTTTGCACTACTTTTATTGAACAAGATTATATTTTTTGCATTAAAGTCACAACGAAGCACTTAGTTCTTCCGGAGCTCCAGGGAGCTAGACATATCTATGGTACTTCTAAAGGTATTGAAATTAGCTGCTTTGTTATCTGTGGTTTGTCAAAAGAGTAGTATAATATAGGTCATTAACAAAAGAGGAGGCTTTTGTCTCTTAGAGAACTATTAGAATAAGTACGCCAGGCTTCAATTTCCCAAGCTAATAGACATGTACTGATTATATTCGTAATTGATTAAGGAATGCTTCAAAAAATATAGTTGTAAAAAAATCTGTTTTAACTTCTCAAATTTTTTTTAATTTAGAAATAATTGTTTGATATTAATAATGTTCTTTAACAATCGCGCGAAGCGCGGCAAATTCACTAGTTCCTAAATAATCAAAAGACAAAATCATAGAAACCCTAACGCCTAAACCAGCAGCCACCGCCCACCAGTCCTCGTCGTCGTCGACTTCCACTAGCCACCAGTCTCCCTCTCGCCGTCTTGTCTCTCCCTCTCGCAGCTTCTTATCTTCTTATCCAGGTACTCTTACTTATGATTCCCATCAAAATCAATATTATCAAAAGTTTGCTAGCCATTTTTTTCTTTTTAATTTACAGTTTTTTTTACTATTTATTGTTGAATTTGCCTATTTTGTTAAACGGATATGTTTACAGTAGGAAGAAGAGAGTAGTAAATTGTGACATTTTTTAAGTTTCAATTTTTTCTGAAATGAATTCACAGGAGCTGCTTCTTTGGTTTTTAGTTTCAATACTTTGTGTTATTTATCAATCAAACATGACAGTAAAGGTGCAATCTGAGGCAACTCAAGTAGTTGAAGAAGTTGTTGTTGGTTTTGATAATTTTAGGGCTTTCTTCTTCGTCTTCATTTCTCTGTTCTTATGTTTTCTACTCCGCCCTTTCTGTCTCAATTTCAATTCAAGAAACTCAGGGCTAGTGAGTTACAAACGAAGCGCTAGTGTTGTTTAAGCCATGAATATGGCACGATGATCTCTACTTATTGCTATTCCTTCTCAGAAGTCAGTGACAGTTAAATTAATTAATCAAGACTAAATGTTGATCCTTAATAACCGTGTTTTCACCGTTTAGTTCATTGCTAGAACATGCTCTAGTTTTGTTTAATGCAAGCTCAAAACTAGTCCATTACAATTTGATGTCTTTATTCTCATTCCTTTTCTTTGTTATTTAACCTGTATTTATAAATAATAATTCTGGAGAAAAGAACGTTAGCATATAAACGTAAATATAA